>CAMZMU010000107.1:63005907-63232378 GCA_947311845.1 Poa pratensis
CCCATTTTCAAAAAATTAATGTAGAAAAGAAAATCGACAGTGCCCAACCCCACCCATTTGCACAATTCTCATTTTGTTTGAAGTGTTGGCCAACTAACATACTGGAATCTACTTAGTGTGGGTTCCATAAGTAGTAGTCGATATGGGCACACAGGGGGAGGGAAATGTGGGATCGACTAGGGGTGGAGGAAAAAAAAGGAGGGAAGAAAAGAAGAGAGAGGGGGATGTGAAGCTGTTTGCAGTGTGCTCACACGAAGAGGTTGTGGACTATACTTGTAGGCATCGATGGCGGAACTAAGGAGCAATGTGGGCAACAACGGTGAATCGAGGAGGAGAGACAAAGAGGAAGGGGAGGACGACGGCGGTTGCACTAAAAAGGAGAAAATAGCGGGTATAAGGATAAGTGAAATTGAGAACGGACACAAGAGACGGGTATGTAAGAGGAATGCATTTAGTTTTGTATTATGCGCTTTGTAGCTGCAATTAATTATGCTTTTGTCAGCTGGGTCAATCATCTGATCCGGTCACATATCGATCAATCATGTCAAGAGGAATGCAGCATTAACTTAGTTAAGCTAGATAGTCAAATAAGTCAAACCATGGCCGTAGAAACCTATTCAATCTTCCATGGAGTCCCAGTTGCCTAACAAATGAGAGTTGTCGGTCATGTCCGCGGAACATAAGGGGCGTGGGGGGGGGGGGGGGGGGGGGGGGGATTTGTCCATTCCGATTGGAAATGATAAGGAGCGATGATGGACAACAACGGTGGATCGAGGAAGAGAGAGGGAGAGGGAGGGGGATGATGGCGGTGGCAGGAAAATAAATTGACCGAGTGGAAGGATGAAAGAGATTGGGAATGGTAGCGACAAGCGGGTGGGTGCAAGAAGAGGAATGATTTGGTTTTTTAATCTGCGCTTTACAGCTGCAATAATTATGCTTCAGGCATTCAGGGTCAACATCTGATCCCATCATCGATCGATCAATCATGTCATGTCATGTCAAGGAGGAATGCAGCATTAGCTTAGCTATCCTAGCTAGTCAAACAAGTCAAACCACGGCCGTCACGGAAACCTATTCAATCCTCCAGTTGCCTGTCCCGAACAATACAAAACCGGGCTCTACGCATCTCATTCTCCATGAGAATCAAAACTTAATCAAATCGCCCAGCCTCGTGGCACCGCTCGATCGAGCTGAGATGGGTCGACAACCTATAGTATTTTTGTAAGCGATGGAGCTGAGCAGAGATAGATGCGGCAGATTAGTAAACAATCAGGCCCGAGAGGAGGCTATAATATAGTGGTTTTGTACGCATTAGGTGAGGGTTCCGTGCGCGGTGGCGACTGATGGCATCTTGCGGTTGTTTCCCGACAGTGTCTCACGTACTTACCTTAAACAAAACATTCACGGTATACTGACATACTACCAACTCGATCTCGCCGCCTGTGTACTGTGTTATCTGTACTAACACACACTCCCCGATCGAATCACACATGCAGCATGCATCCATAGCATCAAATCACGCACACGCACCTCCCGAGATGATTAGTTTAAGAAGATCTGATTAACCCGCCAGGCTTGTATGTTCGAGGACATAAATTCCAACACGATACGACGGTTGCCGCACAGTAATTCTAGTACTACGTGTTTAATTACTCCATGTGCTTGTGAAGCTCTGGGATTTGTTTGTAGGAGAGGGAGAGAGAGCAATAGCAACTCAGCAAGGCAGGCAGTGGTCACAGGCGGAGCTGAGACAGGAATATGGTTTCACTGTGCTGAAACCGCGGGGGTCCGCCGTCCATGAGATTCTCCCGCGGCCGTGTTGGTTGCTTTCCTTGTGGGGAGACGCGAGACGAGAGAGCCTACAGCTACAGCTACGTCGCTACTGGAGACTCTGCGTACGTCTCACAGTTTTCAGGCAGTAAAACAAGAAATACCGATTAGCAGTTGGACGCATCAGGGGTATCTGCAATATACGTACATGTACTTGTCAATAGTGAGCATGTTTGGAGAAAATTAGTATCAGTTGCTACTTCAGGAATTGACCGGCGGAAAACCACTGTGGAAAGATCTTTTTTCTTAGAGAAATAAAGTGGACTTCGGCTAATTGACCTAAACTATATATTTCGACATTCCCCTCCGGTTCACAAAAAGACATTTCAGACATGTCGAAGTCAGATCCTAAAAACCTTTGACCATCGATATTATTTTACATATGTATGCTGAACACTTGAAATCATATGGATAGATTTGTCTCGGTTGGATGCAAAGGCCGGGGATTCGTTCCACTTTTCGAAAAAAAAATTGTATAGAGAAGTTTTTTAGGATAGTATAATTTTGTTGCCCGTAATACCTTTTTTTTATAGAAATCATTGGTCAAAATTATAATTGTGTTAAGAAAATGTGAAAGAAGAGTGAACATCTAGACTTTTGGCTGGTCGTGAGACATGGCATTGATGGCGAGGAGATGAGTTTGTCGGCGATGTCGACAACAATGCGGATGTGATGGACGCCAATACTGATGACGCCAGAAGCAGCGGAGGATCTATAGGGAAAACGGTGGGACGGGGGCGGTGGATGGTGGTTCATTTGATATAAAGGGGGAGTTGGAAGAGGGCGGCACTGCTACGGTGATAGAATGAAAGTAGAGGTAGGTTTGTATGACGAAGGGATGGAAATGATGACACGGCCTCCTTGTTTCATTTTTGGTTGTTAGCAACAAGTCTTTCATATGGTCTATGGAAAAATGTGTAGCTTATTTTGCTAATTTGCACATTCTTGGAAGAGTACACCGAAAATATCTTGTAGCTCCTGAGCTCGACTGGTGTTTTATTTAAAATAAAATATTTATTTCTAGGTCTTCAAAAATTCCAAAAAAAACATATAGATACACATACATGTCGTATTTACGAACAAATTTTCAACGAAATATATTTTCACGTGTGATCTGCACAAAAAGACAATTGTTGAATGAAAATGAGTTAGTTTTTGCCTTTTCGGAGCCACGATTGTGTGATTTTTGTGTATCCTATGATACAAAGTATTATTAACAAAAACTCTGCACATATGTAGATAACATGTGTATCTATGCAGGTAATTGCTTTTTGGAAGTTTGTAAAACTTTTAAACTCATTGGAGCTAGGGAGGCAAAACACCTCTAGCAGGATTCGTATTATAAAGATGGTATAGTTAAAAGAATGAGAAAATCTTATATGTGTGGTCTAAAACGTATACGTGAACTGCCAGAGGATCTAGCATTACAGAAGCTCCCAAAAGACAAATATAAAGAAGTTGTTAGAATTAACAAACCTGAAAATATTCTTTTTTTAACCTGAACCTGGAAAGCTTTATGCTTTCCAAACAAGATAGAAAGATATGTACAAGTGCGTTTCTTTACATCGTATGAACTAGTCAGGGCATCTCACAGCCGTTCGGCCCCCAAGGCCGAAAAACGGCGCCTTTTTGGACGGCCTGGGGGGACGCCGGCGCTATTTGACGCCATGGGTTCGGCGATTTCCAGCCGTGACCAAACCCAGATTGGGCCGAAAAATTCAAAAAAAACAGTTAGGCGAAATTCATCAAACATAAGCGAAATTCGTTAACTTAGGCGAAATTCATACTATATAGGCGAATTTCGCATTGTTCATTACATAATATAAGCCGAAAACTTAAACTAAACTAAAACACGTCGATCTACATGCCCAGCGGCTGTGAGAACGCCGTGTATCGCCGCCGTCGTCGTCGTCTCGTCGCGCTCGTGGCGCGCCACCGCCAAAGTGGCTCGGACCGGCCTCGTTGTTGTTGGCGCCGCCGCCGAACCACGCGCCGTCGTCGTCGTGTCGTCGAGGACGATCACCTCGCCGCTCGCCTGACGAGGGGGAGTAGGGAGGCCGGCGTGCGCGGCGCGACGGCGGTTGGCCGCTGCCTCGTCGAGAAGGCGCTGCTGGAGCGCAATCTCCTCCTGGGCGTGCTGGTTGCGTGACCATTCGAAGATGAATCGTCCGAGCACTCCTCGGCGGCGACCATGGGCGGCCCGGCGTCCTGCATGGAGGCGGGTGACGGCGTTCTGCTCGCGGGGAATTCCTCGTCGTCGTTCCGGCGCCTCCGCCTTGATGGCCGCCCGACGTACTCCGGTGGCGCCACCCACCCACCGGCGCCTTCTTCTTCTTGGAGGTGGCGCCGCCGTGCCAGGCTCCTTCTTGGGCTGACGAGGCGAAGGTGGCCTCGGGGCGGCGACGGTGCGCGGGCGCGGCTCGTTGATGCGAATCCCGCCGCTGGGCCTTCTTGGCGGCGACCGGACGCGGCGCCCGGAGTTGAGGACGACGCCGCGCGGCGTGTCCTCCGGCTCGGGCTTGACCCGAGCGAGCGCCGGCGTGTGCGGGGACCCGCTGGAGAGCGGGCCAGAGGAAGGACGACGAAAAGCCGTCCCCATCCTCCTGGGCAGCCAGGAGGTGAAGCGGCGTCGAGGCGTCGGCGCCTGCCGCGGCGGCATGGTGAGCGGGGCTGGTTCCGGCGGGATGTGCTCGAGGACGTACGCGAGGGTACGCCCTCGAGCGCTCCACCACTGCTTCTGCCCCCGGGCGTTCTTCCGGCCGGCGACGGGGCGTTGTCGTTGGTGTCCTCTGCTCGCGGCGGTGGCGCTCGAGGAAGTACGCCGTCACAGAAGGCGGCGTTCGCCGGATCCCACGCGGGTCCGCCGCCTGCTCTTCGGAGAGCCCGGCGAGGACATCCTGGATCGCGTAGACGCGATCGCTCCTTCTGGCGGCGGCGGAACGGGGACGCCTCCGGCGCTAGCGCCATTCGCCGGGGACCCGCATGTCCGGCGGCGTAGGGTACCCGGCCTCGTACAACATGCGGGCCTCCGGGTGCAGGAAACGCGGCGAAGCCGTTCACCGCAGCTTCATCTCCGGGGTATCGCTCGGCCATTGCTCTTGCTCAGGGGAAGGAGAGAGATGGAGAGATGGGGAATGGTGCGCCTTGCCATGGCGAGATGCGGGGAATAAATAGGCGCAGAGGGAGGCGAGACGGTGGCGCATCATTACTCCGGCGCGTGGCAATCGACTGGACGCGTCGGCCGCCGCTGAACGGCGCGGCAGTCCACGGCCATTACTCCGGCAGGCTTTTGACCAGCGCGGGAGCGAGGAGATGACGACGAAGCGTTTTTCCGCCGTGATTCCGCGCCATTTCGCCTATCCCACTGACAGCTCTGGCCCACATTCCGTTTCGCGCCATTTCGCCCCCCCAGGCCGAACCCGGTGGGCTGGGTTTGGCCTGGGAGCGCCGGCGCAATTTTCCGCCGATCCGGCGCTATTTGGGCTCCTGGGGGGGCCGACTGGGTGGAAAACGGCGCTCCCAGGCCATTTCGGCGGTTTTTTGGGCCCTGGGGGGGCGCTGGGGGAGGCGGCTGGAGATGCCCTCAAACCGGCCAGGTTAACCTAACAAGTGAGAGATGAAAGATACACGCGAGTACATCACTGGAGAGAGAGAGAGCGAGCTTGGGTATTGTAGACTTGTGACCTCAGTACTGTACCGGCGTACTACAGTACACGCCATGGTCCGTCCTTGTCTCTCCCTCCTGCCTTTCTCTCCCTGTGCGTGAGACGTCGACCTCATGGCTAGCTACTTATCCGGAGTTATTCTCGGGCATTCTCCTTAGGGCTCGAATCCATGGCCGGCCTGGCAACGGCGAATGGAATAATGAGGGAATAGGAACCTTTGTTTCCACTTTTAGCTAGTAGAGATCGAGCTTGCAGGCCAAGCCATGCAGAACCAGAGAGGAAGCAAGCAAGGCGCTTCTCCATGGACGCACGTCACCGGCCTGGTCTGCCCAGCCTCAGCTCAGCTGAGCTCAGGACGCGACAAACACACGCATCATAGCCTGGAAGAGAATAAAAAACGGTCAAGCCGGCCATGATTCCTAGATCGTCCTCTACCTTGCTTCTTCTCGACGCCGTAGTTGGCCGTGTGAATGTACCGAGTACTACTATATACTCCCTGCTACTGCTGCAGTGCTGCTGCTGATGCGTATGTCTCGGCACGTCGTGTCCTAGCTAGCTGCCTGCTTCTGGAACAGATGACAGTGTCGCTGTTAAGGTACAGCTTATTGCCTGAAAAGCATGCGATGAGACGATATATGCAAGAAATTAGGAAGTTTTTAGTAGTACTCTTTTAAGGAAAGAAAATCCATGGAACTGCTGCTCGTTGAATCGTCGATGATTGAAAAGAAAGAACACTGAAGTGGTTGAACAGAACGTGAGGCTGCCAGGAACTCAGATTATATAGGTCTTTGCGGAATGCTCCTCAGTTAGTCGAATTCGGCACTTCGCGTTTATGCTCCAGTAGTACTACTGATCTATATATATATGTATCTTCAGATTCAGCGCCATCTACCGAATTCGTAGTTCCTCTATGATTTGACAATAAGCAAAGATATTGTGATCGATCAGTAAGCCGCTGTCAAAGCGGACTTGTCGTCGCAGCTCCGGAAGCTGGGCAAGACCCGTTTCTGAACCGCCGTCCACCACATGACATGACAGTAGAGTAGTACAGAACTGGGAAACATTCACTCTTACGACGTTGCAAGCTCGTGTGGAAAATCGTGCGACCCAAAGACCAAACGGGAAATAAGGCATGCATTATTATCATATGGATCATCTCGTGAGAAGTTTTCCATATATAATTTGCGTCCCTGAAAACGACTTCGCAGCGAGTCGATCGGGTTCCACTCCACATCGATCCCGTCACAGGAACAGCGGACCAAGGGTCCACGGGTGCACGACAGGATGGTTAGAATGATGAGTTTGTTTATTCCCTTGGGCCAGCTAGCTGGTTGGCTGGGTCTCTCTCTTTTTTCTCTGGTTAATTAACAAGGACGATTACTTCCACGGGGGGAAAGAAAGTACCACTGATAAGTGAGGGATCAGTTGTGTAGACATGAGATCAGCGATGGTTACGTTACGTGCAGAAATTAATGAAAGCACCACTAATAAGTGAGGATGGGTTGTGTAGACATGAGAATGAGAATGAGAGCAGCGATAGCTACATGCAGAAGTTAATGAAGTTTAAATGGACCGGTAGTTCACTGTAGTTCGATACACAATCCTCTAAAACAGTAAGGGTATCTTTGATTCACAGGAATTTCAAAATGCAGGAACAGGAAAAATACAAGATTGGAATGGCAAGCCCAATTAAATCCTATAGAATTACCAAACCGCAAGAATCTGAATTAGTGAGTGCTTTATGCCATAGAAAAAACAAAGAAATTGTAAAAGGGGAATGAAGTGAATGCTACATTTCCTACGGAACGGAACGTAGTACACAAATTCCATAGGAAAAAATCTTATATGATCTAATCCTACAAATGAAACAACCAATGTGGGAAATTTCCTATAGCATTCAATCCTCCAAAAAAAATTATGTAATCTATTTGAATCAAAGGATCCCCAACCCAATTGCCTACTCGCCTCGTCGTGCCTCAGGAGTCAGGACCCCCTTTCCCTAAATTTTGGTCGAAGTTTAACTTATAACATCCCAAGCAACAACATTTAAAAACTACTCCCGCTATCTTGGATTGAATTCCAGAACATATATTGTCACCTCCTCCTATATTTCTACCTAGTTTTGGCCTATAAAGGCACCACCTAGGCATTGACTATTCCAATTGTAAAAATATTCATAATTTCTTGAATCTACTTTTAGTATTTCAGCTCAAATGCTCTAGCGATTTATGATAAGATGAGTTCTGAAAATTTGTCCTAAATTTGAATGAAATTAAACGGCTGGAAAAGTATCCTAAAACGAGAGAAACAGATAATCCGGTAACTATATTGTCTAGATGCAGCTCAAATGTATCCATAGTTTAGGAGAAAATGAGATATCTAAACTTGTTCAAAATATTCTGAAAACTCAAACTATTCGTTTATTTTTACCGAAAATCAAATAAGATTCCCTCTGTCTAATGTTCACAAATTAGTGATGACGTGAAAACACACGTTCGTTGGGAGACCCCAAGAGGAAGGTATGATGTAGTGCAGCAGCAATTTTCCCTCAGTATGAAACCAAGGTTGTCGAATCCAGGAGGAATCAGAAGTGCTCTGAAGGTTGTCAGCGGCGCCGTTACCCGATCACTGACGTGGAACCTGCACACAACACAATCAAACTACTTTGCCCCAACGAAACAGGAAGGTTGTCAATCTCCCGGCTTGCTGAAAACAAAGGATTAAACGTATGGTGTGGAAAATAGTATTAATTGCAGAAAGTAAAAGAGAACAGATGTTTGCAGTTGGTGGTTTTATCAGTGTAAAAGAATGGACGGGGTCCACAGTTCACTAGTGGTGTCTCTCCATAAAAGATAACTAACATGCTGGGTAAACAAATTACAGCTGGGCAATTGACAAATAATGAACGCATGACAATGCATTTATATGACAAGATGATTACTATGATATTTAATCGGGCATTAGATCAAGATACATAGACCGTTATCCAACAGCATTTATGACTAATAATCCACCGCCAGGTTAACATCCGTGTCCCCGTTGGTATTAAGTTGCAAGCAACAGATAATTGCAATAAGCAAAGTGTGTAATGTAAACAACACAAATGACCGTAGACATAGCATTGTTGTTTTATCACTAGTGGCAACAGCACATCCACAACCATAGATGTTTCTGTCACTCACCCAGATTACTGAAGGCATGAACCCACTATCGAGCATAAATACTGAAAGGATCGAGTAGGTTGACTAGAGGGGGGGTGAATAGGCAACTACAAATTTTCTTTTTCTTTTAATACAAATTTGGGAATTGCTCAAATATAAGTTCTCTAGATATGCAACTAGGTGAACAATCCTATATGATGAGCAATAAACAAGCTAGCAAGATATTCTACACAAGATAAGCTAGGAATACAAGTAAAGGAAGGTTAAGAGATAACCACACGGTGACGCGGAGATGATTCCCGAAGTTCACTTCCCAATGGAAGCTACGTCTTCGTTGGAGCGGTGCGGGGTCACAAGTGAGCCCCGAATAGCCTTGATATGGCACACCGTATCTCCCTCGTGTTATCCTCCGATGAGGAGTTCCACGAGTCACTATATGATGCCCTCGAGGTCGGCAACAAACCTTTACAAGGATGAGGCACACTCCACAACCGAATTGGAGGCTCTCACCAAATTCCCGCGGCTCCCAAAGCCACAAGAATCACAAGGCCAAGGCACGCATCCACAACTCAATTGGAGGCTCTTGGCTTTTCCCCGTGGCTACCAAAGCCACGAAGAACACAACTTCCGTCTAGGGTTCAACGAACCCAAGAGGTAACAAGATCCGCTAGGGATTAGTGGGGGGAATCGAAATTGCTTTGGTGGAAGTGTAGATCAAGACCTCCTCCGTCACTCCTCAAAGTATGAAGGTGTTTAGACCGATGGAGTGGGAGATCTTGAAGGTTGAAGCTTTATAACAATGGTGGAGAGAGATTTTCAAAGCCTAGCTTCTTTGGAGAAGAAGACTAGTATATATAGCTCCACACAAAAATGTGGCCGTTGGCCAGTTTTCTGCAGACGCGCGGTACTACCGGACCAAATGGACCGGTACTACCGAACGGCAGAAAACAGCAGTCAACAGGCGCATTTTGACCAGGCGACGCGCGCACCCGGTACTACCGGAGTTTCCACCGGTACTACTGGAGCGCGCACGGTCGGTACTACCGGAATTATTTCCGGTACTACCGCGTAAGAATTTCCCCAGAATCAGTACCGTTTTGGCGTTCGCCGGTACCTGGCTCGGTACCAAGTCTGGTACTACCGGGCCATTTCATCCGGTACTACCGGAGCCAGGAAATGTGAACCAAACAGAGTATTTTTCAGGGAATGGGATGGCTGTGGTGTGCATATTTGGTTTGTGCAAAACATGTAGACAAGATTGATTCCGCCCAAACCTCCACACCGGATCCCCCTCTTGATAGTACGGTTTTCCTATAAAGTAAAACCTAGGAAAACTACAACTTCTCGCTTGACGCTTGTAGAGGAGAAAACCCACCATCATGTGTGAACATATAAGATGTACCTGTAAGTCTTTTAGCACACAATTAGTCCGCTAATTGTGTTGTCAACAAACATCAAAACATATAGGGATAGAAATGTCCTTTCAATCTCCCCCTTTTTGGTGTTTGATGACAACACAATGTTTAGCGACAAAAGATTTGCAAAAGACAAGCGGGCTCCCCCTGAATGTGTGCATTATTTGTAATTTGCGTTTGAATGCAAAACACACCATATTCATGTGGGATGAGCACCCCTTATATTTTACAAACCTAACAAGTTTAACTAAATAGGCATATGAGAAATAACTTGCCAAACATGTAAGACATAACCAAGGATAGATAGCTAAATAAGTCTATTACATAGCACCACATAGTCTTAAACAAATAGGTTCATGCATGTCTTACACCATGCGCAACGAAGTTCATAAACCAAATAAGATGGAACACAAGCGATAACGAATCAAAGCAAGAGCAAGCTTGTGTCCCTCCCATGCAAATCCATCGATAAATCCTACTAGAACACATTCTCCCCCTTTGTCATCGAAATGCCAAAAAGGGAGAAGCGCGATGCTAAGAAACGTCCCATGGAGAGTCACTCTCCACCCATGCCGCGGTCTTCTTGCCAAAAAGGGAGAAGCGCGATGCTAAGAAACGTCCCATGAAGCGCGGTACGAGCCGGATCTTCAGTCTCGGGGGCGTCTTCTTCACTCCAATAACCATGCTCGGAGATCCACTCTTCCTTGGGGGTGATGACCAAGTCACGAGGGTTCGGGAGAGTGTTCAATCTCCACTTCCTCATCATTGCTTTCTGTCTCATGGCAGCCTTCTTGTGAAAGACATGAGCCTCATACATGCGGTCTTGAATGTCCAACTTGAAGCAAAACGCTCTCTTGGCCTTGATCTGAAATTTCTTGAACCATGAAGGTTCATCGTCAAGAGGCGGTGCACTAGAACTAGCCCCAATCTCTGGAGCACCTGAAGGAGCACTAGTTGAGCCTCTTTTGGAGCCCTTTCTGTCCTTGGGTAGAGTGTGTGCCTTCTTCTGGAGTTGTTTGACATTGTGCTTGATCACGGGCAAACCATCCTTCAAAAGGTCTTCACCGGTCTTTGCACCCCATTTGTCACAGATGAGGGCCATGATAAATGGTGCATAAATAGGAACTCTCTTGTCAATAACATTCAGCCACATCTCTTGATATGAAATCCATGACATCAAGTTTTCCTCCTTTTCCTTTATTGGTCTTTGAATTTGCCATGAGATCAATAGTATAAGAGTGCACTTGATCCCAATTCCCAATCCGAGGAGCAAGACACTCACGATAGATGCGGTGCAGAATCTCAAAAGGTTGAATTAGATCCTCGGTTTGACCCGGAATACCACCTGCCATAGTAATGGGAGCAAGCAACTCCTTGCCACCGGATTCATCATTTGAGTGGCATCTCCACCCACAAGGGGACCTTGGACCTCCATCACGATAACCACCCAAAACAGCCCCAAAATCATTCATTGTGGCTTCAAGCATTGTGTCTTTGGTCATCCATTTGAGGGTCCGAGCATTGTCATTGCCAAAGTGAACGGTTGAATAGAATTGAAGAATATAGTACTCAATGTATGGATGGTTGAAGGTCATAATGTCAATGAGACCAAATTCTCCACACATAGCAAGAGCTTCGGCAAAGTAGGATCTAAGCTTATCCTTCTTCATGTGTTCAATGTCAATGGAGTGTTGAATGACCACTTTGTGTTTGTTTGTTGAACCCAAGTAGACTTCTTGATAAACCCGTTCTTGCTCATTGGTGTGGAAGTGAGGGTTTCTCACACTAGGGAACCTCTTCTTGTCATAAGGATTGATCTCTCGATAGCCCGATACTCATGAAGACGAAGTTTGGTGAATGGCTTGCTTGCTTGGACGGGCTGACGGCCTTGAGTTCTAGCTGTGGATCTTGTTGGCAATACCTCTTCGACTCTTCTTCAGATTCTTCTTCAATTTCATCTTCATTGACTCAATGATTCTAGGCCTCTTATCTTTACGACCGTAAACCTCATGACCACCACGGCTACCTGTGAAATAGCATATATAGGTGCAGAGGGAACAGGGGTAAGTGCACAAGTTCATGAATTTGTGAAAACAAACTAGTTGCTAAGTGTAGAAATAAGTCAAAAATGCCAGGTTCCGGTAGTACCGGTGGAAAACCGCCGGTAGTACCGGCCGCGGTACAGGACGGTTTTGACCATGGGGAGAACGCGAATCCGTGACAAATCGACAAAATGGCTACACAGAGTAACTAGCTAGAGCTATCCCAGACCAAAAGGAGTCTCCCCCCACGAATTTAACCAACAATAAGTGGAGCTACCGGTGATTTGCCCTAGCACATTTTAGGTTTCAATAGAGACCAAAAAGGAGCATGAGAGGGGAAAATACCGGAGGCCATCGGAGGGGAGGGAGTGGGAACAACTCCCACGGAGCAGATCCGGCCGGGGACGGCAGGGGAGAGGCACCGAGGCGGCGGCTCGCCGGAGCTTGGGAGAGGCGGCGGAGGAGAGAGAGCGAGTGGGGGTGCGGTTTGGGGAAGAAGAGTTCTTCCCCGAGCCGCACCCGTATATGGCTCTCCTCCGCACGCCCGGTAGTACCGGCCGCGAGCCCGGTAGTACCGGCCGCTCGGGAAATTGCAGTTTTCGAACCAGCAACTTCCCAGGCGTCGGTAGTACCGGACTGTGGCACCCGGTAGTACCGGGACCTGGAACAACCAACTAGAATTTTAAAAATGAACTTGTGCAGGGAATTTCAGAGGGTTTTATGAGATGAGATTTTGGCATAGGTTAAGATAAGTCACTGTAGGCAGTGAATAAACACTTGGAGTTGCAAGACACAACAAGGAAAACCCAACATCCAAGAGTTTCTTCAAAAGATAGAGCAAGGTCTAAAAATACCCAAATAATTCAATTAACACCAACTCCTCAAGAAAAGAGGAGGGCGGTGGCCGTAGCCACCATGTTTGAGTATGTATGACTTGTAGCCGCGAAGATATATCTTGGGCTCAAAATCACAACTCATCTTTGAAGCACATTTTAGTCACACGAGTGACAATTATGCGAGATTTGTCTATTTGCGCATAATGGGGGGAGTGATGACTCATGAATTGAGCTACACTCCCCCTATGTCCATGCCTACATCCAAACCAAATAACTATTGTCTAATATGGGTAGGTATGCAAGAAGTCCACTAAATCCAATTGCTTATGTCCACCACATTAAGTTCTCCTCTCAACTCCTTGAATCTTGCTTCACCAAGAGGCTTTGTGAACATATCGGCGAGTTGAAGCTTGGTGTTGACATACTTGATTGCAATATCACCCTTCTCAACATGATCTCGAATAAAATGATACCGGATCTCAATATGCTTGGTCTTCCCATGAAGAACCGGATTGTGAGCAATTTTGATGGCACTTTCATTATCACATAAAAGAGGCACTTTGTCACAAATGACACCATAATCCTTTAAAGTTTGCCTCATCCATAATAGTTGTGCACAACAACTTCCGGCGGCAATGTATTCGGCTTCGGTGGAGGACGAGGCCACACAATTTTGCTTCTTAGAAGACCAACTCACAAGGGACCTACCAAGGAATTGGCAAGTACCCGAAGTTGATTTTCTATCCATTTTGCAACCCGCCCAATCCGCATCCGAATAACCTACAAGATCAAAGCTTGTGCCATGGGGATACCAAAGACCAAAGTTAGGAGTATCCATCAAGTATCTTAGAATCCTTTTAACCGCGGTTTCATGACTTTCCCTAGGACTTGATTGGAATCTTGCACACATACCCACACTAAACATAATATCCGGTCTAGATGCACAAAGGTAAAGCAAAGATCCAATCATAGAACGATAAAGCTTTTGATCAACTTCCTTACCATCCGGATCTAAGTGAAGATCCGCCTTGGAGTCCATGGGAAACTTATATGGCTTGGCATTGTTCATGTCAAATTTCTTGAGCATGTCCTTAATATACTTGGCTTGACATAAGAATGTTCCTTCTCGAAATTGGTGGATTTCAAAGCCAAGAAAATAATTCAACTTTCCCATCATGGACATCTCAAATTCCTTGGTCATTAGCTTGCCAAATTGATCACTAAATTCACGGTTAGTGGAACCAAAGATAATATCATCAACATATATTTGGCATACGAAAAAATCTCCATTTACCCTTTTTGTAAAAAGAGTGGGATCTATTACCCCAATTTCAAAGCCACGGTCTACTAAGAACTCCTTGAGATGATCATACCAAGCACGTGGAGCTTGCTTGAGCCCATAAAGAGCCTTATGTAGTAAGTAGACGTGGTTAGGAAATTTAGGGTCTTCGAAACCCGGAGGTTGTTTAACATACACCAACTCATTTAGTGGACCATTTAAGAAAGCACTTTTAACATCCATTTGATATAAGACAATATTATGAGTAGATGCATAAGCAATTAGTAAGCGAATGGATTCAAGTCTAGCAACGGGGGCATAGGTTTCACCGTAGTCGACTCCTTCGATTTGGGTGTAGCCTTGTGCAACCAATCTTGCTTTGTTGCGGATGACTTGACCATGTGAGTCTTGCTTGTTCTTAAATATCCACTTGGTTCCAATGACATTATGGCATGTGTCTTTGGGTTTTTCAACTAATGACCATACTTTGTTGCGCTCGAAGTTGTTCAACTCTTCATGCATAGCCGCAACCCAATCCATATCTTCAAGAGCATCATATACCTTGAGAGGTTCTAAGCTAGACAAACAAGAGACATGACCACAAAAGTTAGATAATTGTTTGCGTGTGGACACACCCCTACGAATACTCCCAAGGATATTTTCTTTGAAGTGGGAAAGATGATCCAATTTTGATGCACGCCGGATGACCCGGCGTTCCATGGCTTGACCAATTGTTTCACCAACACAAATATCTTCATCATTGCCTTCATCTTGCTCATGGTCAACCCTAAGTGGAGTTCTTGGAGTTGTGGGTTCATTAGTTCTTGTTCACCACTAGAGTTGGGTGGGTCTTGACCATCTTCTTGATCATGTGAATATATCATGTTCTTGTTCTTGGATAGTTTCTTGATCAACTATTGAGGTGGATGGCTCAACTTGAGTAGAACTTGTTCCTTCTTCTTGAGTATCATCAATAGGTCCTTCAATAGGAATAAGTTCTCCAATCCCCATAGTTCTTATGGCTTGAGATGGAGCATCATCACCTACATCATCATGATCAATATGCTCCGTTGGGAGCCATTATCCTCGACAAACTCCACGTTCATAGATTCTTCAACACACCCGGTGGATATGTTGTAGACCCTATAAGCATGAGACTTTGCGGCATATCCAACAAGTATACCATCAAAAGATCTAGATTCAAATTTAGCAATTTTGCAACCTTTAATGTAAACATGGCATTTGCAACCAAAGACTCGAAAGTAAGATACATTTGGCTTTTTACCGGTGAGGAGTTCATATGGTGTCTTTTCCATGAGAGGACGGAAGAAGAGCCGGTTTGAGTAGTGACAAGCGGTGTTGATGGCTTCGGCCCAAAAGTTGTATGGGGAATGAAATTCGGCCATCATAGTTCTTGCCATATCAATAAGAGTGCGGTTCTTCCTTTCGGCGACACCATTTTGTTGGGGAGTATATGCAGCGGAATATTGGTGTTGAATGCCCTCCCCACTTAGGAAATCATCCATAGTGTAATTCTTGAACTCCGTACCATTGTCACTTCTAATTGCCAAAATCTTGGAGTCATATTGGCGTTGAACTAGGGTTGCAAAGTCAATGAATATCTTTTGAGTTTCACTCTTCTTCTTGATGTAGAAAGTCCAACAATATCTTGAATAATCATCCACAATCACCAAACAATATTTCTTGCCACCAAGACTATCATATGTGGGAGGCCCAAAAATCCATATGAAGGAGCTCCAAAGGCCTCTTAGTGGAGATAATGGTCTTCTTGGGGTGATTCTTTTCATGCATCTTTCCGGCTATGCAAGCACTACAAGGACGATCTTTGGAAAAATTAACATCGGTTAGTCCTACCACGTGTCCACCCTTTACAAGAGTTTGTAAATTTCTCATACCGACATGGCCTAGCCGGCGATGCCAAAGCCAACCCTTGTCGGATTTAGCCATTAGACACGTGGCAATTTGAGTGGTCTCTTTCGAGAAATCGACCACATACAAACCGTTCTCACGAAATCCAACAAAGGCTACTTTAAGAGATTTTGTGAAAAGGATGGTCACGTGGTATTTATTAAAGATAACGGTGTAACCGGCATCGCATAATTGACCAACGGAAAGTAGATTATATGAAAGGGATTCAACAAGGAGGACCTTCTCAATTGATAACTCCGGTGTGATCACCACCTTGCCATATCCCAATACCTTAAGTCTTGTATTGTTCCCAATGGTGACATGAGAGAATGAGAGTAATTGTTTCAATAAGCCCTTTACTACTTCTTTGCTTCCGGTCATGTGAGATGAACACCCACTATCAATGAGCCATGAAGATCCACCGGAAGAAAAGCCCTACAATAAATCAAGTCTTTGATTTAGGTACCCATTTTGGAATGGGTCCTCTTTTGTTAGTCACAAGGGTCTTTGGAACCCAAATAGCATAGTGATAATCATCTCCATATGAGGTACCAACATATTTAGCAAAAACATAACCATTTCTAGATTTCATAAGCACATATGAGGGGTTATATTTTCCGGCAAAGTCATTGTGAGTGGCATTGCCCCTTGTGGCTTTACCACCCACAATGGGTTCAACATTCTTCTTGCCCAACTCCCCCTCCTTCACAAAAATAATATCTTTTGAAGGGGAGGTAGGCATCTTCTTCTTGTTTGCCTTCTTGGACTTGGGAGCAAACCCAAGCCCTTCCTTGCTAACCACTCCCTTTTGATTGGTCAAAAGACCATTGAGGTTCTTTTCCTTGGTTTCCTTGGCCATGAGGCACATAGGGTTGGGGATCTTGTTGTCATTTGGAGCGGAGAAAAGGGGTGCCAATGAAGGAGGAAGGCTGCCCATTGCAAGAGCCGCCATCCCCACTTCCTCACTTGTATCATCATCCTCCTCTTCGCCACCGGACTCATACTCTCCTTCATGTGTTGCGATGACAAGAGCCTTTTGAGGTTCTCTCTTGATAAGGTACTTGATGGGCTTGGTGAAGAACTTCTTATTCTTTAATATGAGTTGGCCTCCAAAATCTTCTCTTCTCTCATAGGGGCAATCTTTCACAAGGTGATTCTCCTTTCCACAATTAAAGCACATTCTTTTCATTTGTGGGGAGAAGTTGCTTCTAGGGGAAAGTTGCTCTTGATATTCTTTTTGTTCCAATACTTGGTGGCGGCAAGAGCAAGCACCTCATTGAGTTCACCCACAAAATCTTCTTCATGATGACCACTTGTGCTTTCTTCATATCTTGGATGTTCTTCCACATGAGCCTTCAAGGCAAGGTTCTTTGTGCCACGAATTTGGTTGATGGAAGACTTGGAAGTGGCCTTCAAGGTATCATAAGTGATGAATTGTGCCAATATGTCATTGGGAGACATTGTTTTGTAGTCCGCTCTCGTATGGAGATTCATCACCATGTTTTCATTGTATGGAACAATGGTCTTGAGGAACTTGGCTTTGACCCATTCATCATCCATATCTTTCTTTCCATTTTCCCTACATGCCACAACAAGCTTGGTGAGTCTTCGGAAGAGATCCGATGGTGTCTCTTCTTCTAGCATGATGAAGTTGTCCACTCGATGTTGAAGGATGGCGTCGTTGGAGCGTTGAAGGCCCTCATTTCCTTCATATACCGATGCGAGAAAATCCCAAGCGTCCTTGGTGGTTTTGAGATTCCGCACTTGATCTTCATCATGGGCGGTCATGGCACTCTCAAGGATATACTTGGCGTTTGCATCAAGTTGTTCATCAATCTCTTCTTGCCTTGTCAAGTTGGAGGGGTCAACCGGATTGTAACCATTTATAACCACCCTCCAAAGATGCACCGATGAGCTGCGAAAATAAGACTCCATAGATTTCTTCCAAGTGAAATAACGAGTATTATCAAGCTTAGGAGGTGGCCTATTTAGGTTGTTTATATGAGGTTGAGTGAGTGGAACTTGAGTGAGATATGAAGTAGGTGGAGCAACGTTATGAGGAGGCTTCTCACTAGTTTTAGGTTGGTCTTTGTTATCCTTAACAACCAAGGCCTCAACGTTAGAAACACCGGTTGATGAGGAGGCATTTTGATTATTAATGACCCGAGTAAACACCTCGTCCACCATTTTGCCTTTCATGAACCCAAAGAGTTCAATCATGGCTTTCATGGTGACCGGGGCATTATCATCGGGAGGGGTTATCCCCGCTTCACTTAGCTCTTTCTCAAGTTGTTCTTTATCATTTTTCTCTTGTTGTTCCTTAGCAAGTTTTAACTCCTCGTCGCTAGTCATCCTCCTCTTTAGTCTGTTAAGCCCTTAATAAAGAGACCTTGCTCTGATACCAATTGAAAGGATCGAGTAGGTTGACTAGAGGGGGGGGGTGAATAGGCAACTACAAATTTTCTTTTTCTTTTAATACAAATTAGGGAATTGCTCAAATATAAGTTCTCTAGATATGCAACTAGGTGAACAATCCTATATGATGAGCAATAAACAAGCTAGCAAGATATTCTACACAAGATAAGCTAGCAATACAAGTAAAGGAAGGTTAAGAGATAACCACACGGTGACGCGGAGATGATTCCCGAAGTTCACTTCCCAATGGAAGCTACGTCTTCGTTGGAGCGGTGCGGGGTCACAAGTGAGCCCCGAATAGCCTTGATATGGCACACCGTATCTCCCTCGTGTTATCCTCCGATGAGGAGTTCCACGAGTCACTATATGATGCCCTCGAGGTCGGCAACAAACCTTTACAAGGATGAGGCACACTCCACAACCGAATTGGAGGCTCTCACCAAATTCCCGCGGCTCCCAAAGCCACAAGAATCACAAGGCCAAGGCACGCATCCACAACTCAATTGGAGGCTCTTGGCTTTTCCCCGTGGCTACCAAAGCCACGAAGAACACAACTTCCATCTAGGGTTCAACGAACCCAAGAGGTAACAAGATCCGCTAGGGATTAGTGGGGGGAATCGAAATTGCTTTGGTGGAAGTGTAGATCAAGACCTCCTCCGTCACTCCTCAAAGTATGAAGGTGTTTAGACCGATGGAGTGGGAGATCTTCAAGGTTGAAGCTTTGTAACAATGGTGGTGAGAGATTTTCAAAGCCTAGCTTCTTTGGAGAAGAAGACTAGTATATATAGCTCCACACAAAAATGTGGCCGTTGGCCAGTTTTCTGCAGACGCGCGGTACTACCGGACCAAATGGACCGGTACTACCGAATGGCAGAAAACAGCAGTCAACAGGCGCATTTTGACCAGGCGACGCGCGCGCCTGGTACTACCGGAGTTTCCACCGGTACTACCGGAGCGCGCACGGTCGGTACTACCGGAATTATTTCCGGTACTACCGCGTAAGAATTTCCCCAGAATCAGTACCGTTTTGGCGTTCGCCGGTACCTGGCTCGGTACCAAGTCCGGTACTACCGAGCGAGCTCGGTACTACCGGGCCATTTCATCCGGTACTACCGGAGCCAGGAAATATGAACCAAACAGAGTATTTTTCAGGGAATGGGATGACTGTGGTGTGCATATTTGGTTTGTGCAAAACATGTAGACAAGATTGATTCCGCCCAAACCTCCACACCGGATCCCCCTCTTGATAGTACGGTTTTCCTATAAAGTAAAACCTAGGAAAACTACAACTTCTCGCTTGACGCTTGTAGAGGAGAAAACCCACCATCATGTGTGAACATATAAGATGTACCTGTAAGCCTTTTAGCACACAATTAGTCCGCTAATTGTGTTGTCAACAAACATCAAAACATATAGGGATAGAAATATCCTTTCAAATACTCCCTCTTGGAGTTAAAAGCATCTACTTGGCCAAAGCATCTACTAATAACGGAGAGCATGCAAGATCATAAACAACATATAAAGATAGATTGATAATCAACTTGATCATAGTATCAATATTCATCGGATCCCAGCAAACACAACATGTAGCATTACAATAAGATAATCTTGATCATGATAGGCAGCTCACAAGATCTAAACATGATAGCACAAAGTAGAGAGACAACCATCTAGTTACTGCTATGGACCCGTAGTCCAAGGATGAACTACTCACGCATCACTCCGGAGGCAGGCATGGCGATGTAGAGCCCTCCGGTGATGATCTCCCCTCCGGCGGAGTGCCGGGAAGAGTTTCAGAACCCTCCCGAGCTAGGGTTGACGACGGCGGCGGCTCTGAAACTTTTCGTGGAATAATGCTCGGGTATTTAGGGTTTTCGGGGCAGGAGGAATAAATAGGCGAAGGGGCGGCGTCGGAGGGCAACTGAGGGGCCCACACTACCCCTCGGCGCGCCTAGCATGGGGGCCGCGCCCTAGGGTGGTGTGGCCGCCCTCTGGCGCCTTTCCATCTCCCCTTTGGACTCCATGGACGTGTCGGTAAAATAGGGACCTCCGTTGATTTTCGTCCAATTCCGAGAATATTCCCCGACTAGCTTTTCTGAAATGGAAAAACAGCAGAAAACAGGAACTGGCACTGTGGCATCTTGTTAATAGGTTAGTCCAAGAAAATGTGTAAAAATGCTGTGAAGTGTATATAAAACATGTAACAATAGGCATAATATCAACATGGAACATCAAAAATTATGGATACGTTTGAGACGTATCAATTAGCACAAATAATATGTGGCTAATATTCTTTTTTTTTACTAAAAGGTCAAGTTGTCCAGAAAAAATGATAAAGTGGAGAAGAAGTCAAACATAATTCATTGACAACATATTTCACATGCCATCTCTAGCAGATTAGAAATCAAGAGTTACGAAGGTGTGCCACATTGCGTAAACAAATCAAATTGTTCAAAAAAAATAAACAATTACAAATGTTAAGCACATTTACTTACGCTAATGTCAAAGATTCAACTCAAATTCTTCAACCATAAAGAAAACATACTCTAAAGTTGTCTAAAACTTTTTGAAAACAAAATAATTCAACTTTAAAATAACAATTTTGTCAAGGACTACTTAATTCATTCAAGCTGGGATGTAAAAATAATTCGGGAATGTAATACAATTTGTAATTCCTTAGATATTTTTTATTAGTTTTAATCTTTTAGTCGTCATGGGTGCTAGTGAATATACATGTATCCGCAGTATATCAAGATAAACAATATGTTATGAGGGAATCTTTTAGAATGCCCAACCCGGAGAAGGACTATGTGTTGATAAGGAAGGAGGCCACGTGGAATACACATTCAACCATATAGGGGTTTTTTTTCTTAGTTCGATGTGTAATTCTAAACAGTTCAGATTGGGGGAAATTGAGGGATAAGGCAAGGCACGTATATAAAGAGACATGGAGGCCACGACGGAAATCAAGCAACACAAAAGCGACGAATGCCAACAAGCTCTGCTTGATCTAGGGTTTGTGATGTAGCCACGAAACCACCATTGTAATCTTTGAGATATTATACGAAAAGCATCATAGGTCATGTAGGGCATTTGTTGATCATGGGTGCTTGAACCTGGGTACAATGTGGCACTATGTTATTCATCTTAATTTGGTTTGTTTATGAGATCTTTGTTTCCTTGTACTCATATACGATCTCTACTTTACATATTCTCGTATAGACGATAGAAGTTAATCATGTTTGGGTAGCGAGGAGGAGAGAATCTACCATGGTATATATGTTAATGATGCAGGTGGGGGTGCCAGGAAAAATAGGGCACAAAATGAGGTTGTGTGATACATTTTGCGCTACAAACCGTAGTTATGAGATCAAGACTTCAAGATTTGGGGGATTGTGTAACTAGTGCCCTAAGATTGGTTTCATTGTGATATATACTCTATTCGCAAAAAAATGTACTCTATTACCACAGTTTATCCTCTCTTTTTTTGCATGCTGTCATGGGCCGAGCAGGTACACACAGCATTGGTGCCAAATGACATGCCGGAACCAAGAAAACTAGAGGTGCCCGCAAAATTACCGCCAGCGCCTAGCAAGCTCAACAGCATGCACGGCACTCCACAGGCACATGCATGCCGATGCGCGAGGCAACAGTGGAGCTTTCACAGGCTCGGGCGGATCGTGGCACAGTAAGCTAACGAGGGCATGACAAGTCGAAAGCAGATCCATCATCAGATTGGGCGCAGTGCAGTGCAGAGACATGCTGGCACTGCCACGGCAAGTCACATGTGTGTCGAAGTAGACACACCACGCACGAGACCCGATCGAGCAGCCTATCCTTGGCAGCTTGGCTACCGATCTACTCCTACTACTGGTACTGGCGCCTCATCGCCATGCACAGCACCACTCCCGCTTGGCCATGGACCATCGTCGTCTCTATCATGCTCATGCATAATGCATCGGCCATGGTGGGTACCGGCCGGCATGCCGGGGGGCGTCGTCGCGTTGCACACGTACGCGGCGGACCCGCGCGCTCCAGCGTATTGGCAATTGATGGCTGTCCCCTCAAGAGGCCGCGCGCACGTACGTGACGCACAAACCTCCGCCGGGCGCCGGTCGTACGTATACCATGGAAGAAAAGGTTCATTTCGAACCTCTCAACTCGTACAAACAACCTTAAACTTTAAACACCGGTCGTTCACAAATTGAAATTGTGAATCCCGGTCTAAATTGAAGCCTAGGCATGTTTGGTGCACCGGTGATGCGACGATCCTCACCGTGATTGCAGACTACTCTCACTCACTCACAGGTGGACTAGGCCCTTTGTAAGACACTTCTTCCTCAATCTTCCTCCTCCCTACCCTCACTCTATGTACTCTGTCCCAGGGCCCCGCTCACCTAGGGTGTCGGCCGAAGCATAGGAGGTCGTCGATCCATCCATGGCTTGCGCGTGAGCCAAAGTTGGAGGGCGAGAGCACATGGACAACTTGACCGACGGCAGGTAGAGGCACAAAAGCACGAGACCACGGGCGGGAGAGCCACCCATGAGTTTTGCGAGGATTGGTCGAGGGAGGCCGGGGACAGGGGAGCCCTGAGGGCAACCTCGACCAAAAAGTACAGTTGTATGTCGAGCTATTGGAGGTCATCCGTCACTCGCGTAGCATCGAGGACGAGGAACTCTGCAGGCGTTGCAGTGTTAGGAGATGCAGCCGGACATGCCCGAGGCACCGGAGCTAGCCTTGTCCGGATTCATCTTCAACCCAGAGCACCTCATATCGTACTCCCGAGCGAGGGTGGACGACGGCAGGGAGGATGGGCATTGTCACGGTACCAGGAGGCGGTGTGCGTTGAGTAGCTAGTTGTCCTGGTGACGAGAGAGGTTAGAGGTAGAAGATAAATGTGACAAGTATGCCAATGTAGTGGGATTCACAAGTTCAGGGTTCGATTTTTCTAACCTCTAGAAATCTAAGGTTTTTTTTTTAGATTAGAAATTCAAGGTTTAAATGGACTTTTTCCAGTGTAAAAAAAACACTCATGGTAACGTCGGCCTCGCATGAGGCCAAGGCCAACCGAGGGCGGCGCTGTTGGGTTCCGCACCTGACGGGTCGCGGAATAGTTCCGGGGTACTGCCGCTCACATTTCTAGCTGAGGCACGGTACGTTCTCTCGTGAGCGCGCATCGGCCCACCGGCTGGCGGTACCACCGCGCCGGGCCGGCTGGTCGGAGAGCGTACGTACTTGGGAGGAACAGGTACCGGACGGCCGCAAGACGCTCAGATTTGCATGGCTAGCTGTTTGGCGCTGTACACGCGGGGTAAAATCTGAGTCGCGTAGTGTAAACCTGCAGTAACTGTTCCACCTGTTTGTGTACCTGTTCACGCCGTTGGATCGAAAGCATGTTCTATGGACAGGACAGCGGACACTGATATATATGGTGGCCGACTTGCCGTTTTGGAGGAACTCGTGCAATAAATCATGCATATATGTTCGTCACCTTCCCGTGTTAACTCAAGATACAAACAGTGTGTAAGATCTTGTGAGTTGTGATGATTACACCTCGGATGCCAAGCATGAGTGCGAGGCAATAACTAATCCGGTCGGCGCCGCTCTCTGCCAAGATGATCACATGCGATGCAAGCGAGGGGAGATCTATCAGGGCAAGATGCATATTAGCTACCCGTGCAGCTTGGTTAAAATAGCGTCGATGTACTACGTACCAACAAACCTATCGCTACTACTACGTTGATCGATGAGCCCTAGATCGAGCGCATGCAGGAGATGGTAGTAGACCCTGATTGCATGTACACACGCATGATCGAAGAGGATGGGACGTCCTTCTCGCCGGACCTGTTGGCGGTGCGCGTCCTCCGACAGCCCCAACGCACTGCAGCTCGCCGCCCCCACCATCTTCCCGCTCTGTTGCCTTGTGAGCGCTCGCTGTTGCAGGCCCAGTCATTGTCCATGATTCTGCCGGTTGTGTTCCCTTCTCCATGTTTTGTTTCGACTTGAACCATGCATGATGCAGTTAAAGGCGCGCGCGAGCGCGTAATGATGGTGAGACGCAAAGCTGCAGAAATGATGAGATGGAAAAGACGATGAGAAGCGTCGTCACCCTCGATCTCCTTTCGCCTCCCGTGACTGGATGGTCCTTCCAGAGCTTCAGAGCTCCACGACCACGAATCCACTCTTCTTCTCTCTTTCCGGTGACGGTGTCTGCAGGAGGCGAGCATACCGAGAGAGCCGCTGCACACTGTCGTCGTCTCCATGGCGGCAGTGCCGGCCATCTGACTTGTGTCAACCACGGCGCTTATTCCGAAACCGAACCAGCAGCTTCAAAAGCATATGCCTGGCGTTTTATCGCGCGCGGCAGAGTTTCAGCGCGCCATGACAGGGTCAGCCGCAAGCAATAGATCCGTCGATCCAGGGCTTACGTGCTTGTCTACACCCTCTTGGAGCCATTCCTTTGTCACGTACGTAGATATGCAGCAAGCAATTGTATGGGCCTAGCTTAGCAAGCAGATCGCAGAAATGGGACACCGTGTGTTGCGGTTGGACGTGTGTGCATACATGGCGTTGCATGATTTTGTCTTTCTGAAACCCAAAAGGTTTTGGGGCTTTTGTATGATACGCTGAAGAGAAAGCTGACAGGCTTCGTATTCTCAACTTCCTCACTTGGGCTAAGTACCACGGCTATTTGTGGCATGTATATATGCAGGATAAGAGGAGCGCACAGTGGAATGCGTACGACCTAGACAGTGACAAATTATGCACACTATATGAAAACGGTCTAAATTAAAAACTGAACTGTTGTGCACAGCACACTTGGCCGGGTAGAGAAGTCAATTTTGAACTCTGGACTATTAATTGTCCTTGCTCTGAACTGAACCCTAACTACTAAACGGACTAACGACTATCATATTGGGTGAGGCACTTGTTACTTTATTTATAGCATTTTATACACCTGTGACCCGTGAATTGTTTCATACTCCTTATGTTCCAAAATGGATTACATTGTGGAACATAGGTAGTATTGTTTTGAGAAATCTGCAATATGAAACCACCTTCTAAACCTAAACCCCGTCTAAACCTCAACTTTATTATGTTGGGGGATTTTGCGTCTTTGAAGTTTCAGAAAGAGGCTGGAGAAGAACGTGCACACGGGGAATGTTACGAACTAGGAACCTAGAAAAAATTAACGAAAAAATGTGATAATTTATCCCCTCTTAATTGTTGATAAAGTTGTCTATCTCTTGTTATTGTTGAACATGACACAAAGAATCGTAGTCTTTTGAATTTTGCACTTCAATAAATTCCTAGCATTTCCTACTTCTCTAGAAATTTGTTCGCAACTTTTGAAGGGTCAAAGTAAAACGGTCTTGGGATGTCGTGAAAAAAAAATGAATTTATTGACACCAAAATTTAGAATATATTGGAGCCAACAAAATTAAATAAAGATATTTATTTGCTTGAAAAAACATAGAGAAATCTCTCTTATTATTATTTGCATACAGCATGGACAATCATATGTAGTAGATGAAATCTTGCATTTTGTTAATCCGTTCGCAGTTTCTACATATATCGATTTTGTTGCATCCTTTAAATTACAAAAAAGGAAAAACAAAAACACTATCTAAAAATCTAAACCTGGGCCAGGGGCCAAGTTAAATATTTTTGGAGAGTTCCGGATTTAATATGAACAATTTCATAGTTCGGGGTTTAAAATGAAGTTTCTAAAAAACTAAACAGGTAGCAGGAGCCGCGAAAATGAAATTCCTGACGGCGACGGTCTATTGTCATACCTGTCATATACAAGTCAATCCGGCATTATCTACAACCCTAGATATTCTCATACCCGCGACAAGTTGGGAGAGGATGAAAGTGAGAAACGTCAAGTGCACAAGCGTCTGACCCGAGTCCAAGACAAAACATTATTTAGCTCCTTGTGACGCCGGCTGTCCCAATCAACGGGTATATTTCCATTTCCCTCGCCTGCAGGGTAGGCGCGCATAGAACAGGAAAATTATTGGCGGCGAAGCATTTCAAGATGTGATCGATTGGGAGAGTAGAATTTTCTCTCCCGAGCATATAGCTAGTGCTACACTAGCTTAGCCTCCTGAGTTGACGGAGCCAACGGGCGAATTGTTGTTCGTCACACATTTATTTCTCAAAGGCATTATAGGTGTCGCCGACGAGCGAGGCCGGCCGGAGACGGGAGGCCGGGAAGGCATGGCATGGGCAGGTCCAGACTCCAGAAGGCAGGCGTGCATCATGGCTTTCTCCGGGCCCTCCGTACGTATGAGATCGATAAAAACGCCGGGACAAAAGAGAAGAGGGTTCACGGGACGCCTCCAACTCGATCTCCTCCATTCCATATGCCACCCGGCCCTCCCTCGTGCGCCGCTCGACGGCGCGCCCACAAACACAACTAGCTTAAAGATTCCCTCGGTGTGATATGGCAACATGGGCATGACAAGGAGAAGGACCGGGGCATTTCACTACTCAAACTCGATCTGGTCCCCGTGGCTGGAATGCAACTTGCGAGTTCCAAGAAGTTAAAGGTGGGAAAAGGAAAACGCAATCTATATATTAACATGTGCATTTGTCCATCTTCATTTTATTAAAATTTCAAAACGAGGGACAGGACAGCTCGATTTCACCTTATTTTGCCCAGGCTCATAGCATCCCTAGTAGACCTCAAGATATCGGGTACCCCGAAAACTGCTTTACGTATGGCGCGTGCTCAGGCGAAATAAATAAAGAGTTCGCACGAGATTTTTTAGACAAAGTGGTCTTCCTCTTCACCGGCGTGCTCACTCGTCGAAACGAAGGTACTCTTTCAACGCCGAATTACGCAACACCCACACGAGCTATTGCTCCGCCTTGGCAGTTTTGAGGTGCACATGGGCACTGGGTCGCCGTTCGCCACCGCTTTCGTAGAGGCAGCGAGTTCATCGTCAGTGATGCGGGTCCGCTTGAAGTGTGGCAAGATGTGCTCGTCGAGCACATCTAAGCCAACCGTCACGGTTCCCCCGCCGCCCATGGAGATCACCACCACGTCCAACATCGCTTACGGCACCGCGGGAGCTACCCGCCTCCGCTTCATTCGCCCGGTCCACCTAAGCCCTCGAAGGCGGACACGCATTCTCACGTCGGCCAAGCGGCGGAGGTCGTGCCACCATGACTGCGCGTGGATTACCCCGCCATGGATCTACCGGTGATGTGGAGGAGGACACAGAGGAATCGCTCGCTGGAGGTTACCAATTTTGCGGCGACGGGGAATGATTCACGACGGAGGGATCGGGGGGACTCATCCTAAACGCCCCGGGTACCCTTAATATAGTGATGAAGGGAATGCTTATCCGGATGCCTGGATATTTTTATCTGGGCCGAACCGATATGCGATACTTGTTCAGACTACAAAAAAAAGTCGAAAACCGCATGTCTGCAAAATTTTCCAGACCTTCCAGCCGCGCGGGCGCCATTGTTCCCGGTGGAGCTTATGCCAGACTCACCAAGAACACAGGCCGGGACAACAATACATCTGGCGATGAGAGAGCAGCCTAAAGGCATTCGGGGGAGCAACAAATGGCCCAGCACCGAGCCCACGAGCGGACTTTTAACCGGCGGCTCGACGGACAGCGAAATCAAATCCGTCCCACGACAAGTCATTTCCATCAGCGTCCTCCGGAGACAAATCCCTCCGCTCCAAATGATTCAAATCATATGCGTGCAGCTAAACAGCAACTTCTGATCCAGGCCGCGATGCAGCCTTACCCTTTGATTGCACACAACACATCACAGCGTCAGACGACTGCCAGAACCAGTACGCCGCGATGCAGCCGAGATACGTACCACGTTTTGGCGTCGGCTGCCAGCATTTCTCTGCTCAAAATGTGGCTTATCTGAACAGAACAGTCCCTTTGGAGCTACGCGAATAATCTCATGCGTAAGCAAATTCAGGGTGGACTCAAACCAGATCGCTAATCAGCAACGACTGAAGGCCAACCTTGTTGCCCACAAAGGTACAGGAATATTAATCACAGAGAGGATATTACGCGAATACTTGTATAATCAAAGAAAATCAATACGGTGTAAGGAAATCAGGTAGTCCCATTGTGATCATCCATAATACCGTACAACATTCCATTTCCACCTCCATGGGGATTACAGGAGCAAAGATTCAGCTCAGACAAGTCTGACATAAATCAACCTACTTGCATATCATTTGTGAAAATTGCACAGGGGCAGGGTTAAGCAATTCCATGGTCAGTCGCTAACTAAGAAAATTATGTGTCAGTTTACAGTAACTGAGCGAAATTAAGGGCACTACATATTTTTGTTTCGTGTATGGTGTAGGGATTGCATCACAGGTATCAGCATAGACTGGGAGCAACAGCTACTACAGATGCAGCCGGCTGACACAAGGGGTTGAAAACTATACCTTGAAATTGAAGTGTAGGTAGAATGTTAAAGCGTGAATCAAATCCCTGCAAAATTGTTGTGACCTCATATATTCTCCATTTCATTAAACCAGGATGTGCATCCAATATTTTTTCCAACACAAAAGTATGATTTCTTCCTGTTCGAGATTTCGGCACTTCATACACAATCTACACCCTATCTCAAGCTATGTTAAGCTTATAAAGTATGCCCTCTGGTGCGGCACGTCAAAGAGAAGCATTGTGGCTATCCAAGTAGATTGGAGGAGATCATCCACAGATCCAAATAGCAGATAAGGCAGATGCGACCAACTGAGATGCAATGCAAAAGGGCACCATCAAGCAAAGCACCTTAGGACCCCATGGATGAACCAGTGCGGTGCTTAAATGAAGCCAAGAGCAGCAGGTAGCAATGTTCACTTCAAGCCACCCCATGGTTAGTTCTTCACACCAGGAGAAGAGATGCCAAAATCTCTCCCATTGTCTGCTCAGGTACATCAGTTCTATCATCTAAGTCTGCTCCAGACTGAAGAATTGCAGCATCCAGTACTAGCTTCCTCCTCGCAATCTCATATATTTTTTCATCGACTGTATCCTTCGTCACTAGCCTGGATGAAATACACAATCACTTATCAATTTGTCATCTAAGTAGAGTACATTTTTTTGCATTTAAACATTGCTATCTCCAATGATGATTTTCTCATGTGTCATCTAATGTCTTTTTTTGAGTTTCAGATCATTTCGAGTTCGAATGACAGGGGACATTCCTTTTTATCTGAACCCCATGAAAATAAACTAAGAGGACTAAATTTAGAAGGAGAACCAGATCCTGTAGCAGAGTGGAATTTGATCGAGTACATTTAGCAAAAGCGAGCAGGAGTGTACAATGGAATTTTTTTTAAAAAATCACATGCTTATATAGTGCAAGGGTGCCCAACATTTTTTTGTAGTACAGTGGCCAAAGAAATTTTACTTTTGTAAACTTCCAGTACAATCCTCCCTACTTTGAATTGCAAGGGTATGAAGGCAAAAAAAAGTATAAATATGAAAAAGAAAAACTATTCAAACTTTGCCTTGAGAAATAACTTAACCATATGTTCCAGCAAAGATCAGGACAAATAACCTACAGCCTACAAAAAATGTAACCAGTACTAAGGACATGACATTTCTTTTAACATACTCCCACGTTAAAAGGAAATACTTAGATCATGGTCAGAAGCAGCAAAAAAATTAATCCAAATGTCATAATGCGAGTAGCACCTATAGATAGTGACAGGTTTCTGCTGTCCAATGCGATGGCAACGATCTTCAGCTTGCCGATCCATCTGAGGATTAAAATCCATGTCATGTATTATGACTGTATCAGCTCCTATTAGATTCAGCCCCTGGCCTCCTGCTCTTGTGGAAAGCAGACATGCATTTATCGAACGATCATTGTTGAAAGTGTCCACTATAGTCTGCCTTTCAATTACTGGGGTGCTGAAACAAAAGGGAGTTTACCAGTTCAGAGCTATACAACACTTTAATTCAAAAAAAAATGCCAAGGAAAGAACTAACCCTCCATCGAGACGTCTATATGTAACTCCTATTACTTCCAGTGCCCATTCAAGGATATCAAGCATTGTGGTCCACTGGCTGAATATAAGAACTCGGTGACCATCATTTGCTAAGGAAGGTAAAAGCTCTGCCAAGGCCTGAACAAAAAGTACAAACTAAGGTAAAGCACAAAATAGCAACAAAATTTATTGCAATGCTAAACATGCCTCGAAAGAAGACATTTACGTAAAAACGGTTTGTGGGTTTTACTGCTATTCTTCTTTTGTTGGGTAAGAGTTGGCTGATTGGATTTAAGAAAAATACTACACCTGACATTTTGCTGATCCAAAAACATGCTCATCTTTTAGGGCGCCCTTTGTACCAGTATCACCATATGTAATCAACAGCTGGAGGAGAAAATGAGAAACAAATGATATAAGTGACCCACGAAAAGAACTAGAACAAGCTAATTTTGGCAATAAGGGGATATCTTTCAACAAAAGAACCATACTTTGTCCAGTACAACCATTGACATATAGCAACAAATCATACATGTAGAATGGCAGAATTCAACAAGCAGGACGGTGAAAATCAGAAAGAAAAAAGTGCAAATTCAACAAGCAGGACAATGAAAATCATCCCCAAAAAAAGTGCAATATCCAGTCAGCAAAGGCAATAGAAAGGTGAAGCAGCTAATTTGGACATCAGGTAGATAAGAAAAAAATACTTGGTGGATAGCAAAGTCATTGTAGTCCTTTAGCTCTTGGATCGCTCTGTCCAAGGAACATTCAAAACCAAATGCGCCTTTAGGATAGATCAACCTTCCAATTCGATCAACATCTTTGTCACTGTAAATGCGCCTTATAAGCAAAGGGTGGTTCGCAATCTGTGGAGCAATGAGAAAACATTTGAGATGGAAATAGACATTTCCCTGAATTTTGCACCACAGGATATGCTCACCTTACGGAACTGCGTGAAGTAGTTTGATATTTGACGCTTTGGCACGGAGGACTTTTCACTAAGAGCCAGACAAATGGCACGGTAGTCATTTACGGCATCTTTATAAGCTCTACCCTGCTCTGATACCATGTAGACAAAGTTAACCTGCACCACACAATAATGTAAGCTCAAACTCAAAAGGACAACAAGAACAGGCAATTGCTAATGGGCTAATGGCTAAGGATGAGTCAATATACATGCTGCGTCTTCGGGACGAGTTGCTGCATGACATCTGACTTCAAGCGTCTAAGAATAAATGGCCCTAAAATGGACTTTATACGTGAAATTAACCCCCGGTCTTCTGTATTCAACAGCTTCTTGAGATCAATGTCTCCAGTAGCAAATATATCAGGCATCATGAACTCCAACAATGACCATAGCTCCTGCAGATCATATCAAATCCAAAAAGACCTCATGTAAGCAAATGCCCAACATCTGGTAATTTAAGGCAGCTGAAAGGAAAGAGTTTTAGCGGTTGGAGTGACTATTTCAAATCACCAATGAAAGAAAGCTATCAATTCACTGCTATGTATTTCATCAAGGTAAGCAGCAAAGAGAAAACATCAGACCCTAAGATACAAAAGAATATCACAGGAGGTTCAGATACCGAGTTACTGATCCAAGTAACAGGATAAGCATGTGATCTTGAGAACCTATAAATGTAGTTCTGCACCAAAAGATAGTGCTAGGTAGAAATCCTTAGTCATGCCTTTGTGAATCTTTGACATGCAGAATATTCCCTAAATGTACCCACACATATAGTCGGTGCTTTTACAGATAGTGCTATACTGATATATGCAACTCCAATGGAACAACTGGATGCTGGAGAACAAACTTAAACCAAAGTCGAACACTTGTCGCACGACTCACATGCAAATCATTTTGGAGTGGAGTTCCCGTTAACATTAGCCGCTGACGAGCATGTTTGGCAACAGCCATAAGGTTTTTCCATCTGAAGCTGCCCTTATCTTTTAGCACGTGTGCTTCATCCATCAGTACACAACTCCATTTCCATCTTTTCAGTGCCTTGCGATCATCCTTTTGTTGAGCACTGCATTGTGGATCAAAGTAGAACATAAAAATCTTCTATAATATGCAGAATCATTAGTGTCTCATAAGATATTCTTCTGTTCCACGCTAAAGGAATAAGTACAAACCTCCGCCTTTCGAAGAGCGAGTAGCCAACAACCAGACATTAAATGGAGGTGGATAACCGGATTTCCCTAAGGAACTTAACTCCTTTGAGTAGGCAGTCCTTCCAGCACCATGAAACATGATGACCGAAAACGACGGACACCACTTCTTAAGTTCCCTTTCCCAATTTTCCAACACTGAAGCTGGGCAAACTATCAAGTGTGGACCAGGGTCTTTATATAGATGTTGCAAGAGAGTAAGATAAGTCACAGCCTGTAAAAATGAGACCAAAGTTCAAACATTAAGAGATGAATAATGAAATGGCACTAAAGTATAGGGTATCCACTAATCAGTATACTCTTGGACATGTCACAACAGGCCACGATACAGTTGCTTTTTATCATATGTACGCATAATGATCAAAGAATCCCATGAACAACAGTCCATCACGTCAAAAAGATCAGTTTTGACAAGCTAAATTAGCATGTTATGGTACTACCATTTTACGATGATTGGTTATTTTCATTTTTACATAACACTGTAAGCTTGCTTTTACCTGGACTGTCTTGCCGAGACCCATTTCATCAGCCAAAATTGCTGTAGAAAAAGATATGAGGTTAATATTAATAACAGTCTTTTGAGCATGGGAAAAATAAAACACAATAAGAAAAACAGAAAATACAACACAACATTGGCTCTAAAAATTTGTTACACAAGATCCATTAGCACATGACTGGAAAACGTTTCTGTACTACATGAAAATCCCAATTATTACAATGCAAACATTATTCCAGACCGTGATGCACCTTTATTACCGGAAGTTGTCATACCTGTATCGAAACTCTATGAACCAAAAGGTGTTCTAGCATCTAAATGATTTACATAAAATTATTTTCCATTTTACATGATGTTAGAACCGCTTGTTTCAAAAGACAAAAGCTTCAGAAAGAATAGGACGCTTGCTGACAAGTCCATTTTATCATGTTTTTACTACTTAGTCAACAAAATGCAAATGACCATATACCGTGGGGTGACCCAATCCATCAATTTGACGCCATGCTAGTTGATACTTCAAATAAAAAGGAGGCAATAGTTTAAGCAAAGGCCACTTCATTGGCAAGCAAGCAATAAGCAGGATCCGGTTCAGAAGTTCAATTCGCAAAAGAACCACCTCCTCCGATGCCTCTTCGATGCAACAGTAGAAGGAAATTGACCCCCACAAGCTGGTATGGCTTCAGCACCGGCTCGAACTCCGAGTCCTCACTTGTGCAAGCAGCGTCCACATCTTCCTGTTCCATTATCACATTGCATCAAGTGGACAAAAACTCGATTCTCCAAGGCCTGTAAACTGCATCAAAAGGGATAGGTGTACCTGAGTGACAATCCGGCAAGTGGAGGCATCTGTCTCAGCATAAGTCTCGCAATTCCGTGTTGCGGAACCATACAGCTCCCGCCGCAGATCAAACGAAATCCGCGAGCACCTGCGCAGCGCCTTCCCCACCACGTCCCCCTCCTCGACCTCCACGCCCTTGTGCCCATCGTAGTCCCCGTCTTCATCATCCTCGTTCTCCAACTCCGACCAGTTCACCCCATCGTCCTCATCACTTCCTACCTCCACCACGCCAGCAGCCACAGCGCCGTCACTGTCATCCTCGTCCTCGATCACGAAGCGGCGACCAGTGGTGCGGCGCGGCCGCGACGGCCTCGGAGCGGGGTGGTCGGAGTCATCGTCCGGGAGGTCGGAGTCGTCGTCGGCGAGGTCAGAGTCCTCCAATGTGAGCTCTAGATCCTCCTCTTCCTCCGAGAGGTCCACGGAGGCGGTTGTCAGCCGTCGACCGGTGGTACGGCGCGACCGCGGTTTGGGGAGATCGAAGTCGTCGTCTTCGGGGACGACTTCGTCTTTGGGGTCGAAGTCGTCGTCGGAGAACGCCGCGAGGATGGCGGCGGCCTTGGAGGGTTTAGGGTTGTGGCGGGAGGGCTGGGCGGGCGGCGGGGCCCGCCTAGGCGGGCTTCTCTGCTGCGGGCGCTTGAGCACGCGCGAGCTACTCTCGACGCAGCGCGAGCTGACGTCCTTCCGCAGGTCGAAGTCATCGTCCTCGTCGTCAGAGAGGACGACGGTGACGGCGGCTTTGCTGGTTCCGACAGCGGAGGAGGAGGAGGCCTTGGGGTCGTAGCGGAACGAATCGATGGGAGGGGGTGGCTGCGCGGCGGGCCGCTGGGGGCTCCGGTGGGGGCGCTTGAGGACGCGGGAGGGCTTGAAGGTGTGGTTCTCCCATTCGTCGTCGGAGATCTCCTCGAAGGCTCGCCGCATCGGGGCGGCGGCTGCGGGCCTGCGGCTCCCTCTGGGGTCTAGGGTTTGGGGGCAGCCGTGCCGGGGGGCGGGCGCAGTGCCCCCGTAGTAGGCAGGATCCGAGGAGGCGGCGGCGGGGAGCGCGAGAATTTGGGGGAAGACGGGGAGGTCGGGAAAATTTGGGCGGCCTGGAAGTGCGGAGAATGGAGCGGCGCCGAAGAGAGCGCCAATTGCCTTTCGGGAAGAGGACGATTCGTTAAATTTTGCCGTTTTCGGGGGTCATGTTTGTTTTCTGATAAAGTTTTCGAATACTTTTCTTGCCGTGTATGGCCAGCGTATGTCACTGTGTTTCAGAGTCGTGGCAGAGTGCCGTGTCGTGATTGAACTATGATTCTGAACTTGTTGGGTTTATCTTTGGATCAGGTTTCACTGAGCTCATTTGCTTGGATGAATCACCTGCCTCATCAAAGTTGTACTCCTCCATTTTTTATAATATAAGATGTTTTATCTATTTTAGTTTTTTTCAGATTTAAATGTATCTATACAAGTTTTAGTGACATTTCAATCTGTATCTAGATAACATGTGAAATAGTTAAAACATCTTATATTAATAAATGAAGGGAATACTAAACAGTTAATTGACAAGATTCCCGTGAGCACTGACTTCACTTCTGAACAATTTTCGACCGAATGAATGAATATACTAGGTGCCTCTTTGATTCAAAGGAATATCATACAATTTTGATCTTATAATATATTTTCTATAGAAGTTGTTTGATTCATAAAATCATATCCCATAGAAATTAATCTCATAGTAATATTGTAATGTAAATATATGAAGAAAAGTATGAGGTCTAACCTCATGAAAAATTACTTCACCACAATCAAAGAGAAACTCTCTTCCCATCAGATTTAATTAGACATTCCATCTCAATCCTATAGGTTTCATATTCCTACATTTTTTCTATCTTATTTTTTCTATCTTAATTATGAATCAGATGAGCCCTGAGGCCCCATTCGGTTCACATAATTTATGCAGGAATTTCATATCATATCGTTGGGAAGGAAGGATTGATGTACAATGTTCTAGGGGAAAATTTAGCGTCCCGCACCGATTCCATGGGATTGGAAACATCCACCACAAGCTCATTATTTGGCGGAATGTATTTACTACTCAAATTTGTCTTGATAATCTTATAAGTCATTATTTATATCTTCTTGGATGCTTTTTATTTGATTGCTTATTGAGGTAATGCCTTTCTCATATCATTTTTTTGTCTTGAATTCTCAGATATGGTTTGATTTTTCAACTATTCATTAATGGGTAAGTGCATTTGGTTCCACTCATATTATGAGAAGTACACATTTTGTGGAGGATCTCGTATTATATTGGTCTTCTGAATTTGTTCGATTTCGGTAATTGTTGACAATGTGGGAGAAGTTTACAGGGCTTAAGAGAAATGGTTTTATGCTTAAACTTTGGTGTGTGCTTAAGTGTCTACAAGCCCACTCCTGCATTAGTGAGCAACCAATAAGGACCTAGCTAAGCGACCCAGGCACTTGAACCATACAAGTAGACTTTGGCCATGGATAGCCCGACCCAGACGACCCGAAAGTTTCACGCAGAGCTAGATCATGCTGGGCTCGAGCCTTAATTATGAGCCCGAAAGTCGGGCAAGGCTAGGCTCATGCTTACTGAAAGGACTAATTATAGTTTTCACCCCAAATGTCACCCTCTGAACAACATTCACCCTGAATTTGAAAACGGATGATTTCAACTCTGAAATGTATCAAACCGGATGATTTCAACCCTGAAATGTACCAAACCGGATGAATAACCCCACGTTAGTGGTTTTTTCTCGAATTTTGGGCGGTTTTGAGTCGAATTTGGACGGTTTTGGACATTGAAGGCCTCGTTGACGTGGCGGTGATGTGGCTACCTAGTTAACGCCTTGGGCCTGGTGCCGGCGTGCTCCAGCCGCTCGCCGGCCTCGACGCGCTCCGCGTGCTCAGCCTCAAGGGGAATGCGCTCTTGGGCGCTGTGCCGGACCTCTCGTCGTTGCCTGGCCCCAAACTCCTCTTCCTCTCCCGCAACACGCTCTTTGACGACATCCCGCGCTCGCTCGGCGCGCTCTACCGCCTTGACCTCTCCTTGAACAATCTCTCGGGGTCGTGTCGCCCGAGCTCGGCCGGCTCGACCGGCTGGTCACGCTTAGGCTGGATTCGAACAGGTTGAGTGGTGTGGTCGACGGCATTGCCCTGTTGAGGCTGCATGACTTCAATGTGTCGAATAATCTGTTCATCTGTTCACCGAGAGCATTCTGGCGGCCATGGCGCGGTTCCCGGCCGCGGCGTTAGACGGGATTGTCGGCCTGTGCGGCGCGCCGCTACCGCCGTGCGTGGCGGCGAACTCCAGCTACCCAGTTGGAGATCGGTCGATCGATCAAGGTCCTCATGAGTTTCTTTAGATTTGCAGATGCATCTTTTCGTGAGACGGTCTGCTCGTCGATCCATGCATGTTATGTATGAGTGTGACGCGGCGAGGTCTTAAGGCCGGTGATCACCAATGCACACATGGACCTTCTAGATTTGAAACCCGGATCGATGTGCGATTCATAGACCCTGCATTTAAGCTACTCGCTCAGGATACGGTACTCTTGCTGATAGCTAGGCAATGTGAAGTGTTGGGGTACAGAGGAGGTGATCTTGATGTTTGCTCCGTATCTGCTATCCTTGAGGCGAAGATGAAGCTGCCGCGACGGTGGTGCGGGAGGAGTGGATGTCAGAGGTATTCGATTTGGAGCTGATGAAGGACAAGGGCATCGAGGAAGAGATGGTGGCCATGTTGCAGCTGACGCTGAGCTGCGCGGCGGCCGAGCCGGGCTAGCGGACCCGCACCCCTGCGCACCATTAGCGCTGCCAGCTGCGGCTGAGCGCTGCAGGCCGCCATCGCTTGCCGGCGCCGCCGTAGCGGGACAACACTGTTATCTCCTTCGACGACACGTCATCGCCACATCATCCCACAAAACCACCAAATCTGTCCAAAACCGGCATAGGGTGTGATTCATCTGGTTTGGTACATTTCAGGGTTAAAATCATCTGGTTTTCAAGTTCAGAGTGAATATTGTCCAGAGGGTGATATTTGAGGGTGAAAACTATACTTAATTTTTCCAGTAATTTTTCGTTACTGAAAAGACAATTTAGGCCAGAGCCAGGCCAGACTCGGGCTTACCAAAAAAGACAATCTAGGGCGAGCCCGATGGACAGGCCGGGCCCGGATTGGACCTGGATTTTCAGCAATTTTCCCTGCCCGGTCCAAGATTTGGGGTATACAAGGCACATCTCGGCGTCAGCCGTGCGACGCACCCTCTGCCTCTGCCCCTCATGTCGGACGTTTACAAGAAAGCGAAGCCCGGCCGCCTCGTCTTCAAGGGCGGCGAGGCCGCCACCCTCCGCAAGCCCAAGAAGCAGAAGAAGAACAAGAAGACCGCCGCCGACGTCCCCGCCGACGCCGACCCCGAAGGCGCAGCGGCAGAGGCCGCGCCCACGGAGGGCGCCGAGGGCGGAGGCGCTGGGGGCGACGACTACACCATCGACGCGGCGAAGCGGATGAAGTACGAGGAGATTTTCCCCGTGGAGACGAGGAAGTTCGGCTACGACCCGTCCAACGCCGCCCGCACCTCCCGCGACCGCACCGTCGAGCAGGCCCTCGACGACCGCGTGCGGAAGAAGGCCGACCGCTACTGCAAGTGAGGTGCGGCGCTCGAATCTAGGGTTTGTTGGTTCGGCGGAATCAGCCGCTTAGATTGTTTCGCTCCAGACGGATTCGATTTGTCGCTGCTGTCGAAACACATGAATTTAGTTGTTGACGGCTTGACGCTGCTACATGTTTGGTTGCCTAGTTTGTTTAGGTATGAAAACTATGAAACCGATGTATTGCTACTGCAGTTTGATGTTTAATGTACATTGGCCTACCATTAGTAACAGTCTGTATTCATAATCCAGAATTTCTGATGTTGATGTTATATGTAACATGTGCATGGTCCAACTTCTGAGTATCGATTGAAGGCTGCTAAAATACAGTAGGGTGTGGTGCTGTAGGATCTCTGCAGCAGGGTGAATGTAGCCATGTAGGGATTCACCGACTGCTATATCCAGAGATTGAGTCTTAACTTTCTGCGATAGTTGTCACGAGGTGTGAACTAATGTTTTGATGATAATCTAAAATTGGTGTTTAGCGCTGGCTGAGAGGTGAATGCTAAATTTCATAAAAACTGACCAACTTGAGCTGTCAGCTACTTGGATCAGTCTGTGGGTTATGGTCAGTTATCTTCATGTAATTTGTGGTATTGCTCTGTTCACCTTTTCTGGTAGATAAATGATACATATAGGATAAACTGACTATGTTGGTGGGCTTCTTTTGCTGGTGAGAAGGAGGAAGACCCACCGGTCACCTGCCCTCAGATAAGATGGACAGCGTTGTAGCAATTTTTCGTAATCAAATTTATTTATGCATAGCAGAACTCTTTCTGGCAATGCCCTGAGTAATATATGTGACTTACCCATAGATAGTACACCTTGTTGATATGGACATGTTTGTTGAGCAAAATGGATTTGCGCAGGTCAAGTGAGATTTTTTTCTTGCTTATCCGATTGCATGTTTTCGCTGCATTTGTCACACATGGTGTTGTAGATATGCATATGTAGTTCGTAGTTTAACAAGTTACATGCAGGATGGAGGCCTCTGGTGTCATCTTTATGAACCATGGGCTTGTCAGATTTGTTATATTATTGCTGTTGCTCTTTAATTTTCCCGCTGTGTATTATATTTTATATATCATGGTTTTGTTCGGTTCGACCATTCTGTTTTCACTCTTTCCCACCTCCCTGTTGCAGATCTGTCTTTCTAACTCTTTCATTCTTCATTACACAGTGCCTTTTACTTTCTTCAGTTAGGGTCCAATAGCTTGACTGGGTCCAAGGTTTTAGTTATGAGTTATTTGTCATATTTTTTATTTTTATTAAAACATAATATCAATGAGATAGCGTGCTTCTGTTGACGGTCATGTTCGCCCCGAATGTAGCTTGACATTCTTTTTCTTACTTGACAGGTGGTTAAATTATCGGAGTTGTTCGCTGCTGTCACGGGAGAGTCACTTGGAGTAGTGTGCCCGATGTATCAGAAAGTGTACCTTTGGACAACTTCTAGGCCTTTGATGGCATATGTAAATCAAGCTAGTCTCTCTAGCGATCAAGCATTTCCTTTAATATTGGCATGTTTGTACTAGTAAACAAAAGGATTATCGCATCTGGTATAATTCTCTTGTTCACTCCCATGTCTGTTTTGGTCAATTTCTGTATGCTTGGCACATGCGATCAGGATCTACAATTGTGTTTGCGGTTCAGTTGTATCATTTATTTCACAGCTATTTTTGGTTCAGGATTCTCTATCCTCAAGTTATCCTTTGCTAAGGAATATTTGGCAAAAAGAAAATAGAGAATGTATGTTCCTTTTCTTCTGATGGCCAAACTTGACCAACACTAGATTATCGAGTAACATCAGGTACTTTCTGCTCTCTGTTTGGGTTATTGTGGATTTAGACCGCACATTACTGCATTATCTAGTACGGCTGCCACAGTCGACTTGTTTAGTAAAGTTTGCTAAAGGTAGTATGTTTGAGGTACTTATAGGAATATTTAACTGGGACATAGCTGTCCATGATTGAGCCCGAGACAATCATGCAGTGTTTATATTAGGGTTCCTGTGGCAATGAGCAGGAATGTGAAAATTCTTTTCTGCATCACTTCGAAACATATTTGCGGTGGTATGCATCCCTGTTTTAAATATGGCATCATCTAGTGGTATGGTTCTAAAAGAACACACAAAGGATAATCTGGAAAACTATTCATAGAATGAATAGAATGTCTTTATATAAGATTTGTGGAATTATGATGGTCATTCTACTTCCATCAATAATTCCTCTTATTATTTTCTTCTGTTCATCTGCTATGACCATGCATTTCCAAGAACAGTACATATGATATTGCCTGATAAAGTGAACAAATTACATGCCCACACGAGGGCTAGACTAGACTATAACTTGCTTCTGATTAAATGCTTAACCAAATATTTTGAAGTTCATAGGATTGTTGGGTGCCCGAGTCGCAGTGTGAGTTTTATTTCTTTGAGATATACAAAGTCAGCAACCATCTCAGGGCTAATATTATATGTTCTTCATGCAAATGTTAGCCGTGGATATTTTCTTGCTATGAGGGGCGCATTAAGTGTTTACTCATCTGAGCTTCATGTTGACCTGTTGCATTTTTTCTGTTGGACTAGCACTGAGCCATGCGTTGCTACGAAGGCCACACAAAAACGTAAGGAGTTAGGCCATGATCATGAGGATTTTCGGAAGAGCCTTGGTATCATGGACCGTTATGTGGTTCCAGCAAAAATGAAGTGTTGGTTTCTATGAAAGTACGAGTGCATAAATTTAGCTGTGTTTTTTTTGCAAAAAACTGTTGGTCCTATGTATGAATCTAAATATCTAATTGTGTTGTTTATTGGATGTCTTTTGCATGATTGGTGGCCCCACATGTGCGGATGGTTGTAGTTGTTTATTCAAGTCCTTTGTAAGATGTTGGTCCCACCTATATATATATATACTCCCTCCGTTCCTAAATATAAGATGTTTTAGCTTTTTTTTCAGATTCACATGTATGTACATGTATCTAGACACGTTTTAATATGTATGTTCACTCATTTCAGTCTGCATCTAGTCAACATTAGAAATACCTAAAACATCTTATATGTAGGAACAGAGGGAGTATATAATAGTGGTGGGAGAGTGAACTTGCCACCAACTGCAAACTTTATAAGTAGGAAAGATATCCTAACTTGTCCATTTTAACTGCTTTTGACTTTATATTTCAATCACATAAAGTCTGCAGTTGAGAACTTTTACCATCTTCCCCTCTTCCATCCTAGCACTACTGATGCTGCGACTCTGCGAGGATGGAATAATTCCTCTGCATTCCTCCACTGGCTTCATACTTCGCCTGAACAACTTGTTCTTATTGTGTCCTTTGTATGATTTCTTCAAACTTTTAATCTGGTAAAAACAATGATCTCAATTGAAATGAAATTATTTTTATACTGTCATCCCGCTTTGCATTTATCTGTTGATTTTCGAGGTCCGTTAACAGTTATCATGGTTATTCTCTTGTTTGAACTAATCTGTCACTGTGCTTTTTTGCTTCCATCGACTACGTCCAAAACTTCACAATTTTTCATACACCATGGCTATGGAATTTTATTGTCTTTACTAGTCTGCCCTGAGGGAGATAATGGTTGTTCTACAGGAAGCCAGTGCTAAGTTTATCAAAGGACAAAGTAGCTTTCTTGTAATTTCACAGGTACTATGAGTGATAGATACTGCTGAAGTGGTCTGACAAGTCCTGAGTTGCATCTTTTGCATACATTTCATTCATTCACAGTTTCTCTTTTACAGCTGTGCTTTTGGACAAAAGTCATGCTAACCAATAGGGTGCAGAAGGATTTGATTGTTGATCCTATTCCTTCCATCTTCAGGTAACTTTATCTCTCTTTCTATGGCCATATCTGGCCTTCATAATGTTATACTTGCCCAAGAAAGCAATAACAGTGGTAACACAAGCATCCCATTTTTCCCCCTTTGTGAAAACATAAAAGCTTTGCACCTCACGACACACCAGGAACTCAGATGCAGTCACGTAGGTAGCATCAGGTTGAGGCCTGCCGCACCTTCCATATCCCAGGAGGGTGCCACCGATTTGATTGGATCTTCATCTGCTCCCCATCAAAAGTGCTGTGGTCGCAATGCTTCCAGATCCACTGCACAATGAGCTGAATTAAAGTGTCTGTTCCTTTCCTCAACGCCACCTGGGTCGCAAAGCCAGGGTTGCCACCGATCCATGAAGTGTATGTGTGTACTGTGTACATCATATATGTTTCTTAAAGTGGCTAGAAACGATATTGTCCATAATGTTTGAGTTGGACTGTTTTGAGTCCAGCCAAAATGTCTGGATTCTAGCTGCAGTTTACCTCATACACCATAATAACACTATGGTTTTGTTATTAAATTGGTGATGGAACTGGCTTTGACAGCGATTTGTATGGTGATTGAAGTGTACTGTTCTTCCCTTTGAGTCCAGTGCCGTCAGTTAAACCATAATGAGCAATTTTGAGCATGTACCCTGCATATGTCACAAGAAAGAAATTTGATCGAGTTTTACGTCTCCCTTCGTCTATTTTGAAGTCTGTGTCAGAAGAAAACATATTTGCTTATATATCCTTTTCATTGCTCATACTGGGGCATGCAGCTTTCATCCATCATTTTCGACCTCCACTAACCTGAGGTCATCAGATGTGAGTAAGAAGACTTTGCCTTAACTTTTGAAATGAGGTTGCCCCTAGTGGTTGACACGGAGAGGTCAACATATAGTAGACAAAGGAGCATTCGTCTTCAGTCATTTATGCCCGCAAAGAACTCTTGGTATTACTTTACCTGTTATTCTCTATTAGAACGAATGGTAGTACGCATGCTTTCCACTGGATATTCGTGCTTTATGTTCTCTTTTCGAAAGTTGGCCGCCCCCTGTCCTTGTACGTATTCAGGATGATTTATTGGCATGCGTAATAGCTTAAAGTATCTGGTCCTAGTTTTCTAAAGCATGTCGTAGCAAATGTATAAATAAATTGAGTTTTGGGTGGATTCTACTTTTCTGTTATCAAAGAGACAACAAGTTTGTCTCTGAAATGAAGTTGATATTTTGAAGTATCATTTGGTGCCAGTACTATTGACTCTAAAAGGAAAAGTATTCCTTCGTTACCTAACTTTGCTACGTCTATAATACAAGCTGTGTCATTGTAAGCTTTTTGTTCCTTCCCAGAAAGGCCCTTTGGTTTCATAAGCTGTTAAGCAAGTACCTAACATAAAAGAGGCTGCCGTGGCTGTCCCTTTTACAAAATTCCTTTTGATCAAGATTAGTTTTACATATCCCCTAACAAAATACAGGTATCAATCTCCGGCTGCTGATGGTGATTAGTTTAGTGATCATTATTTCAGGGTCTTTCCCTCCAACGGTTCAACTTGAGCCTCTTAATTTAATCCGGCGACCAGTATTTGTCGGTCAGATCAGATGATACTACTGGCGTATTTTGTAAAAATTATGATGGAAGCAGATGTTACATTAACATAAGCAAGGAAGCAGTCCAGTCATGCAATACTTAAGAGGCGAGGTGATGTTTACTCTCGGTATGCTGGGAGCTTTCAAGCAAGGCATTCTGCCATTCGAGTTTGGGTCACCTTTCAAGTTTACTTGGAGCATTATTTCTGAGTGGAGAATCTCTGTTTCTCCAATGCCTGCTTGTCCTAGGTATATTTTAGAATCTGTTTATCCTTTGGCGGTTATAGTTTGGACATTTTTGGAATAAAGACTAGTTGGCAGTTTGGCACAACTCTATGCTATGGTGCTGGCTGTAATGGACAGAGGGTTACAGCCCACTAGAGGTCTACACCTTTATTATAGTCTCTTGTGTTTATACCTGCAGTGGAGTGGAGGGGGTCGTGTGAAAAAAATGAGTTGTTATGTGAGAATTACTAAACCCCTGTATTTTCTGCCAATAAAAACCGTTTTTGGTACTAATTTTTAGGTTGCAGATCTCCAAATTGTTTAGTTCTGCAAATTCTGGAACATGTCGTGCTCCCCTTGATCCGTCGAGACGCACGAAGTAACTTCAAATCTTTTTTTGACGGTTAGTAACTTCAAATCTCTTCTGGCCAAATAGGTAGGGTCTTTCTACTTATCTTGACTGCATTCCCTTTTCTCTCCCCAGTATCTGACTCCCAAAGACATCCTTTTATGCTACAATTTTGCCATAATCATGCCAAAGGCGATGTGTGATTCAGGGAAATTAGTATAGGATATATGACTTGAGTTACTTGACATTGCGTCGTCCTTTTTCTAGGAAATGAGATCTCTGCAGTAGAACTCTTTACTGAACATACATGTGTTCTGTGCGGTGCACGACAGCACACGCGTGCTTGCAAAGAAATGTGTGTGGGACAAAAAGGGACCTACGGACAAGTGATTTCATGGACCATCAGCTCACTATATCCATACAATAATCATTTACCACCAAAACATTTTTGCTATTAATTTTTTACCGCTCATTATGGCCTTAAATTCCCTCCAAGTTTGTCAAATGCATTGCTTCCAAGTGAAAGATAAAATAGACTACCTGTTAGGCTCTCATCAGGCGTGCATCCTGAAAATCCACCCTGGGAAGCTGAGGAGAAAAGGGAACTCCGAGCACCTATAAAATAACCCAATCAACTTTGTTCCTCCATCACATCTTCTGCAGCCATGCGGTGGAGCAGCTAGCTCAGTATTTTCATGGCTGAACAGGCACCTGAGATTCCAGTTGGATATAGCAGTTCCTCCCCTTCACCAACCAGCAGCATCTGGGAGAGTCAACAGATCATGCAAATGCACACACCCTTCCCCTCATGGAGCCCCCACGCCGGCACACTCCTTGCCGCCACTGCCAGTGACCATACAGCCTTCTCCACGGTCCCCTCGTCGTCATCCCGCACGCACCTGCCAACCGGTTATCGATTGAACCAGACTATCATGTGAGTATGCATGCCGTACACTTACTGATGTTTTTTCAGTGATAGCTGACTGAAGTTAGACGATGTAACACCATTTTCAGTAGCGCCGGAGCTCATGGGAGCAGCACTGAGCATGGCGGGGGCAACAGCTACGGAAAGGACTTCCTTTCCTTGCTCGAAGCGAGGAAGGTGATCCCAGAAATGCTCGATGATTTCCCCACGGCGGCGTGCGACTATCTCAAAGGGATGGACAGTGGTGATTACAGCAGCATGTCCAGATCAGCTACCTATGGTTTGGACAGCAGCGGCCCATACGCTGGCTCCAATCCTCAGCTCGCCATGCGTGATGAGATTGTGAAATCTCCACCAGTGTACCAGGGGAACAGTACTTTGGTGCAAGCGAGCGTGGTGGGTTGCATGCCAAGTCACGATCATGAGGGGCAACGAGATGGTCACCAGCAGCAGGAGCTTGGAGCTCCCATTAATGCATTTCTGCAGCAAATGCTTCCTAGTAGTGGTGCAATTCATGAAAATTCTCTGGGTTATTCTGGCTCTGGGAATGAAAGGGTTTTTCAAGAGGACCGAGTAATGCAGGTTTCTTTTGATGCTTTGAGTTCACTGGATGCCATCTCTTTTAGTGGCTACAGATCAAACACAGAATTGAAGCACACCAACCAATATGAGCAACACAGTATACCGGTAAGATTGGCATGCTAATTTCTGTTGCTAAGTATAAGCAGGGTACAAGTTGTTAATATGTGTTTGCAGTTACAGATAAGGGCTAGTAGTAGAAGTGAAAGTGGTGCAGCAGGTGATCCTAAGAAGAGAAAATCAGAGGAAAAATCGGGTGGCAACGAAAAGAAGTCGAAGCAAGATGCTTCAAGTACATCACCTCCTAAGGTAACTAACAATTGAAGAATATTTGATGAAACGGTTTAAACAGTCTGAGCACAGGGGCAGCGCCAGCGTGTATTCCCTGTCTTCAAGTGAATACCCATGATTTTGACAAAACCTTGAAATTTTTGGGGCAAAAACAATGAGGATTTTGACAAAATGAATACCCACGTTCAAAATGAATACACGCCCCTTAAAACCTGGCGCCGCCACTATCTGAGCAACCATCTGATCAACTTATTTCGAGCCAAAAACAGGCAGAAGTGAATAACGTGAAGCTGGGAGAGAGAGACAAGATCATAGCATTGCAGCAGACCATCTCACCATACGGAAAGGTAAATTCTTAACACGCGTATTACTAGGCGAACACGAGATGACCTTCAGTTCTTCTCTTTTTATTGCTAACTCCATCTAAAAAGTTGCATTTTGGCAGACGGATAGAGCGTCAGTGTTGTTTGAAACCATCAAGCACATCGAACATCTACATGAGCAAATACAGGTCGGCATCATCACAAATCCTTTTCACATAAGCCATATGCTTACCCCCTAGCATCAACATACAATGAATGGTTGCACCGACGGTTTCATATTCTTGCTGTGCATCACCAAGCATTTCTTACATTGACTTGTTTGTTAGCGGATTTCCACGTCCCTCCCAAGTCTTGTATAAAGAATGATCATGTTGTCGTTGTCTCGATACTAATTAACATAAAGAATAGGCACACTCACACCGTCACAGTTCACAACCAGCACTTCACCTTTTCTGAAGTTAAGTAATGTTAACTGTTAGTAGCATGCTGACTACTTGCCCTTTCTTTTTCTGACGTTGACAGTTATTTAGTGAACCCTACATGCCGAATGGTACAAACAAGGTAAGCATTGAACCGTTTCTATTTTCTCTAAACAGTTTACACAATATCTGGTCACGAATTCTTAGCATCAAACTTCTTCAGATGCCGTTCCGATGGGGAGGTAAAGAGGAGCAGAAGGCAGAGCATGATTTGAGAAGCAGAGGGCTTTGCCTGGTTCCTGTTTCATGCACCCCACTGGTTTTTCAGGATAATAGCCCGCCGGACTGCTGGACGACGCCTGTCTACAGGAGCTCCATGTACCAGTGATCTCGTCGATCTCTCATGTTTCCTTTATCGGACTGTAGTTCTGACGCTGACGGATTGGTTGGGCTGTCCGTGGGAGGCCGGTTCTTCTCCTTGTTCCAGTTACTACGTATTGTTTTGTTTACGGTGTCTTGTATGCTGGTCGGTTTGTACGTACTCTACTAGTATAAAACTGCGAACGTTGGGTGCTCTTGGCTTCGAGCAAAAATAGTGCTGAAGCTTGAATGCCGGTAAGTTGATAGGACTTGGTATTTGTTCAGGGCTGATTGTTAGCTCCAGCTCGCTGGTTGTGTACTAAACTACCATTAGTCTGTTTGGAAGCTGATATGTCAATGCCATTTTCCCCTACGCTTTAATTTGTTTTTGAATACGTTGTCCACGCAAAAAAAAAGTAAGCAAGTTATGGGCCAAATGAGACCTACATATGAACTCGCTGTCAGCACTTTTGCCCATTTGCACACACATAACCTGTTCTGATGTCGCGTCCGAACCCCTCCCTCTGGTTACTGTTTGAGAGAAGCGTAAGGGAGTTCGTTTTCGTCCCTCGCTCCGCCGACGCCCGATCTGCGGGTCTCCTCCCTCTCCGGCCGCCGTTGCGGCGGTGGGAGAGTGGGGAGACCTCGGATCCGTGGCCTAGGCGTGTAGATAGTAGGGTAGGGTTCCTCGGCGGCGCTGGAGTGGTGGTGGCTGCGGCGGTGTGTTGGAATAAGGTGCTGGGGGTCGATCCCCACCTTGGCGGCGTTCTGCGGGGCGACGTCGACGACTTCCCGGCTTGGTGTCCTCCCGGATCGTCGGATCTGGTGAGTTCTTGCTCTCCCTGGGCGGCTGTCGTGGCGGAGGTGATGGCCGTCCTCTGGAGTTTTGTACCTCGCTCCCCTTCTTCGTCTGGGTGTGGATCCTCCTGGCCACACCTTGGGGGAGCTGGGGTGCTGCGGCGGGGTGCTGGTGCTTCGTGCCGGCGTCCTCCTCCGCCTGTACAGGAGCTGGTCTTCGGGGATTTCGGTTTCTCGCTGGCGGCGATCTGGCGTCTCTGGCCGGCCATGGTGGTGTGGCTCAGAGCGGCTCGGGTCTTCGTGTTGCTTCATCTCTGCCTTGTTCCATCTTTCTCCGGCCGGCCGTGGGGGCGAGGGGAGATGCTCTGGTCAAGGCGTGTTCTCGGCGGAGGCTCCGGCAAGCTGTTTGTGCTCAGTGCAGGGATCGACGGAAGTGGGGTGGCTGTGGGATGGAGGCACCATGGCCGTGTTCGTTAAGCGTCTTCCGGTTCCGTCGCTTGCGGCGGACAGCTCCTGCGGCTCTCTTCATGTGTGGGGTTCCTCTTTCTCGGGGTGTGCGGCGACCTGGTGGTTCCATCTCCGGCGGTGCTCGGCGTTGGAGCTTTTCTTCAGGCTTCTGCGGTGGTTCAGCTTCTGTTGCTCAGTTGCTGTTGTGCTGAGTTTCTTCAGCTTGTTTCGTTTGCGTATTCTTGTACTTCTGTTGTTTTGTATTCTGTGGTGAATACGCAATGAAGATCCTTTTCAAAAAAAATAACCTGTTCTGATAGCCATTGGATTATTCTAAAAAAAACAAAAAAAGCCATTGGGCCAGATCAGTATTAAGGCCGAACATTCGTTCAAGCACGTCTGTGACGAGGGCCGTTGGCTCTGAAATGACCCAGTCGAAGGAAATATTGTTTCTTGCATAACCATGAAGGATTTTGACCCAATGACACGTCACGATTCGCGATATCCAACCGCAGTGGGCAGTCAGCACATCCTGTCCGTATCCAGTATCCGCTGCACTGTCAAAATACTCCGTACTCAATTGTTCTCGTGTCATTCAGTAAGCAGTACTCCCTCCATCCACAAATAAGTATATTTCTACCTTTTGTGATACTAGTGAACGTGCACGTGCAACGCACGACTCTACAATTGATCAATATATGTAAAATTCTAAAAAGATAAAAAAATAGAGTATTTTTCCTTTGCAAAATATTACAATTCAACCTCCGTTCAACCTCCGTTCGAAGCTAAGCTCTAAGTAATAGTATCCACTTTTAGTTCTAAGTTAGATTTTATTCCAAAGCTAAGTAGAGAGGAAGATGTAAAGATAGGTTGCGCGTTTTTTTAGTAGTGCATAGAATCATAACAATGTTTAGGAAATTTCATGTACATCGTGGAAAAATCCACAAAGAAATCATAAATGCTAGCTGGACAGTTGTCTTGCAAGCAACATATCAGATCAAATGATTGTTACAGTTCCAATTCAAACTTCCTGAACAAATTAGCTTCCATATAACACGACGAATGATCATGAACAGTACTTACAATTAAAAAAGCTCAGTTAGTTCCTCGTTTTTCTTCTCATATCACTACACATCCGGGAGGAAGAAATACAAGTAAATCTAAGTCAAAACAAATACCTCATCTGACTGGCATTCAGCTACAAACATGACTTACATCACAATATCAGAATTTAAAGACTTAGTTAACAACGGGCGCTCTTATAAGACACTGTTCGGTCTACAACTATTACAACAAAAGCATACCAACAATTAAACACTTTTTGTGTAGGTTCAAGCACTGTGCAAAAAATCTAAAGAGACGTTGAGAAAGAGAACTCTGAATTCACAATCACAACTCAATAAGTTTTAACTCCACTGGAACTACACCATAAGTGACAAATCCATTGTCCGACATGAATAAAGATACACCAATTATCAGCTACAATTTGGAGATTGAAGGTTCAACAAGATATATGTTTAGAAATCGTTCATCACAAACTACCAATTGTCAGCTGTCCAATTTTGACACGAAACAGAGCAACCATCTATGGAGTTTTCAATAGCCAAAAGATGGAGTTACAGTCGGCACCAGATCAATTAGCCCATCTACCAAGCTTCAAACAGTGCAGCAGATTGACCAATCTACCAATCAGGCCAGCTTATTTGCTACTACACGCACGGTTCCTCCCGGCTGGCTACGCCTCCAGAGAAGCAATCTCAAAAGGTTCAGGTCATGGATGCTGATATACATGCATCAAGTTTGTACCACAGATCGATTGCCTATTAGCTAGCTTCGCACATGAGTTACCTTGGGTGGAGCAGGGGCGAACGGACTGAATCTTGAAGCAAACTCAAAGGCGCCGTTCAACATACATGAGTTTATTCCCCCAACCTGCAAAATCGAGACGAACCGCGTCAGGCTGGTTGCATGAGATGCGTCGGGAAGGAAGAAGAGCAAGAGCGGGCGCGCGGCACGGTCGTGGTATCAGGCCACGGCGGGGAACCATTGGCGACGAGGGGAAGGTGCCCTGGTCGGCGCTGAGGCGGACCCGGACCGGAGGCAGTGGGCCGAACTGAAGCAGGAACCGGTGGTGGTGGAACCAATCCCGCGCGTGCTCGGCGGGTAGAGTGGACCTCCAGTGCGTGACACTAGTACAGAACGACACATCGGATACCCCTCTATGGGAACGGCAGGAGTTAGGCGACGGTAAATCGCGACATCCCCGCGTGCCCACACTGGGCCGTAAAGCAGGCCCACAACAAAGGCAACGGGTGAATAGTGGAATATATGTTGGCAACGGAGGTTAGTTTACATCCGTTACCGATGTGTGCTCATCGCACACAGACAGTTTCGTAATCTCCATTGCCATTAGAAGCAGCCCGACAGCCGGCCTATAAGAACCTACTATGCCCTTCACTCTCACTCTCACTCTCACTGTCTCACTTCCAACCCTATCCCCCGCACAGTCTCCTCTCTCTCCACTCTCTTGCATGGCTTCCACCGTCGGCGCTGGTAGATCCGGCCATCGCGGCCGTGGCCGCCCCACCCTCCGGGCCTTCAGGCAGCAGCAGCGTCAGCTGGTGTTGCGGGACGAGCTTGCGGAACAGGCCGCCGCCGCTCCGGCCCCCGCGGGCCGGTCCCGCTCCCTTGGCGCTCGTCCGCACGGCGAAGGCTCTAGTGATCCGCGCCCTTCCGGCCGCACCCGCTCATTTGGCCACCATTGCAGCTACCGCGAGAACCGCCAGGCGATGTACCCTGGCCGCCATCCGTCTTCCTCCTCCGACGAGGAGGAAGAGGAAGAGGAAGAGGAAGAGGAGGAGGATCGTGATCTGGAGATCGCTTGCCAACTCTCCCACGCCGATTTCGAGGGCGATGACGCCAAGCGTCGTCAGGGCGAGGCCGATCTGGAGGCGGCGGTCCTAATCTCCGAGGCCTCGACCCAGGTCGAACGCGCCGAGGAGGCGGTCTACCAGTCTGACCTCCGGGCCTCCATAGCCCTCTCTTTGGTCCACGGCGAGGGCAAGGCGCCGCCAGGGGAGGCCGGCGCTAGCTCCGTCGCCGGCGGCGACGCTAAGCGAGCCCGCCTCTCCTAATGTAAGACCCCACTTCAGTAGGATAGCTGTTTTCTAGTTGTAAGTAGCTAATTGTTTATCCATAGATTTGCTCTGTTTTTAGTAGGCATTGTTTACACATAGATTTTTGCTGTTTTCTAGTTGTAAGTAGCTAATTGTTTATCATAGATTTGCTCTGTTTTTAGTAGGCATTGTTTACACATAGATTTTAGCTGTTTTCTAGTTGTAAGTAGCTAATTGTTTATCCATAGATTTGTTCTGTTTTTAGTAGGCATTGTTTACACATAGATTTTAGCTGTTTTCTAGTTGTAAGTAGCTAATTGTTTATCCATAGATTTGCTCTGTTTTTAGTAGTCATTGTTTACACATAGATTTTAGCTGTTTTCTAGTTGTAAGTAGTTAATTATTTATCCATAGATTTGCTCTGTTTTTAGTAGGCATTGTTTACACATAGATTTTAGCTATTTTCTAGTTGTAAGTAGCTAATTGTTTATCCATACATTTGCTCTGTTTTTAGTAGGCATTTGCTCTGATTTTAGCTTTGTTTCTGTTATGCCGATGATTAAAATTAGGTGACACCGTGTGATCCGGGGGTGGCGCTAGTGATCCTTGTGATATGCACAAATACACATCGATTTTGTGCATCCTACTTGGCTGCTTGCTCCATCCCTAGAATTTGTGTGTCCAATCTACCTATATATGAGACATTGTTTAGGCTATGTTCTAGTTGTAATTAGTTCTATATTTTCTGTAATGCCGATGAAGAAGCATCTGTCCTGTGTATAGAGATGAAGGAGCTTACATTTTGATTTTTTTCATCTCCTTTAGGGCGAGGAGGAAACCTGTAGACTATGCGGTGGCCGTGAAGACGTAGGAGCGGGGCTCCGTCCACATGGTCCACTGAAGCCGGCGCCTCCAAGAGCAAGACTTTTGTACAATACTAAATAGGTAGAAGAAGACCACGCAATGAAGCTGGGCGAAGAGGAAGGTGAAGAACCGGCGGCCGTCAAGCAGGAACCACAGGGCTCCGTCGACGGCGCTGCAGGCGTCACCGGCTTTTTTTTTTTTTTCCTTTAGCCCTCATTACAAACGGTCAAAAACTAATCTCCGTATCTGATGTAAAGACTAAAGGCAACGATTATATATTATGCCCGTTGCTAAACTTATTGCAAACGATCAAAATCTCCGTTGCCATTGTGAGGCTTCACATCAGTGACAGAGGCGGGGACACGGACCCTTTCTCCGTTGCCGAAGGGTTTTTTGCCCGTTTCCGATGTGTCGTTCTGTACTAGTGTGAGCTCGTCGGCATTTTCTAGCGTCAGTACTCGGCGGAGATGGGCGGCGCGCGGCGTCGCGTGAAGTCTGGCAGGGGTGGTACGGCAGGTCGGCGAGTGGAGGCGCCCGACGCGGGAGGACGGCGGCGCCGGTCGCCGGGCATTGAGTGGCTAGCGGCGGGGAAGGAAGCTAAGGTGAGTTTTTTTTAATGAACCGTTGCTTTTGTTTGGCGGTGGCAATCCCTGTAATTAACACGAAAACGAAAAGGTGTGCTGGTTGATCAGACATTGACGGCTGAGATTTAATGTATCAACACAGCACAACACATGTTTGCTCTTTTAATAGTAGTATAGATTAAAGTTTGACTAACTTTATACGAAAATGTACCAACATTTATGACACTAAATTGGTATCAATAAATTCGTCCCGAAATGAAATTTCAAATATACCAATTTGACATTATATATGTTGCTACCTTTTTCTACAAAGTTGGTCTTTTTTTTTAAATGACTTGGTACAAAATCTAGATGTACACTTATTCGTGTATGGAGAGAGTACCTACTTGGACAGTAGGATGAGATATTATCACGCCCCACATGGTGTTGATCTGAAGAATCATGTTTTGTATATAAACTAACTCCCTGTTGCGGCCTGCAAACTAAACAAATCAGCCCGTGCGCCGTACACCTCTCTTCAATCAGATAAAATCAAATATGTTTTGGTATGAATCGACAGGGAAACAAACACATGTTCCACAGCAGCTTGCCACACGGCTCCGCCGCAGGAAGCTCAAAGGCTCGTGGCAAGCTGACATGAGTGCCAACCGGAGGAGCTTGCCACACAGGCACACCGGAAGGAAATGGTTAACATCCCACGAGGACGGAGTCAGCGCCTCCAGGTTCTTCGCGGAAAACGGCCTAAATTGCTGGTTAACCGCATGTAGTAGCAGTCCGCTAGCCAGTTAGGTGCATTGCATCATTTGCATGGACCGGCCATCTCAACACATCAACGTCCCTTTCCCTGTCATTGCAATTGGCGCGATCGCTGATACGCGCATTCGTTTTTTTAAGGAGAACGTGATCCGGATGGATGCGGGGTTGCGAATCATTCTCGCTATGGATCGTATCTGGCTTATTATTTGGTCAAGAACCACTAGGGCTAGGGGCGCGTTTGGTAGCTAGCGGCTACTTTTGCGCCTTGTGGATTAGTCTGGTCAGGTCTGACCTCGTAGAGCAGGCCGAAATTATGGACTGTATCTAGCTTATTATTTGGTGGAGAACCGCTAGACGGTTTGTGTGAATTGTGCCGCTTGGTGTGAATTGTGTAACCACAAATTGAGGTGCGAGGGTTAGACTATTGTGACGCTTCTGGACCATTACAGCCCACACCTTTTCAACGGCGAGTAGCTTTTTTTCGAAAGTGAACTTCAGGATATATTTTCGTCTACCCATGTCTCGGTTACATCTTATCCGAGCTTGTTATGTATTGCAATCATATACTCACTCCATTTCAATTTAATTGACTTCCTATCCACCACATGTGGATGATAGGAAGTCAATTAAATTGAAACGAGGGAGTAGTAGTTTACTTCTTCTCTAACATAAGCTGTTGGTGCACATAGTTGAGTCTAGTTTTATTTAGGTTTTGTTGATAAATTAAACGCTGGTTTATTTTTGTATTTATTACTCACAATTATTTTAAATCGTCTATTCACCCCTGTAGGCGACAACTAGGTCCTTTCAGCTGTAGCCCCCTCCCCCCCAAACCCTTGTCGGTGTTGCTGGAGGCGATGTTGTGGGGTTGTAGCTTTTGGTGCGATATTAGATGGCGGTCTTATTGATCTAAAGTGGATGCTATCACTTCTAGATCAAGTACATGAGTCCTCTTTCTCATCACTTGCAATTTTCATGTGGAGGATATCTCCGCCCAACTGTGGAGCTCTTCGGGCAGAAGAGCGACCCCATGGATCAATGTCGTCTGCTTATCAAACCTATCAGCGTTGGGTCCTCTACTTCCTCCTATCCATTATGTCGCCTACCTTCAGTGCAAGATGTGGGTGGAATCGCAGCAACTGTGTCATCCCAAGTGGTGTAGTCCTCGGTGGCGTCATGATCACTTCGCCTAACTTCAGGCCTAGTTGCATTTTTGTTTGGGCCCGTTTGCTCGTTGTGTGGTGTTTCCGTCTACCAGATGAGGACATGAGAGGAGACACCCCTACCTTTTTCTTTATATGGGATGACTGTGTTGTTTGTTCTAAATAGCCTTTTCCAAAGCTTTCAATTTATTCGGATCCGTGGAAAAATTTCAACCACTTCTATCCCCTCGGGGTATAGCCAAGCCCGTTGATGTTTTTGAGAGCACAAAAACCAACACCAGTGGTGTTTATGTGCTCTTAAAAACGCTAACAACATTGGTGGGATTTCAAGGGGCAGAAGTGGTTGAATGTTTTTCAGTAGGCCATAAGTGGTTACAAGTTTTGCGAAGGACCGTTCAGAGTAACCAACGCGGAATGAGTCCTTAGATAATCTCCACCGCACCCCCGGAGTTTTGTCCGACTCACATGTCCTTAGATACTCGGTTTGGGGGTGTCCTTAGATACCCGGTTTGGGGGTGTCAAACACATGTCCGGTTCAAGGGGTGGTGGGGCGGTGGGGGGTGGGTGGGTGGGGGGGGGGGGGGGGGGGGGGGGGTGATGGCGTTTTCAGTTGCACTTCCCAAACAACCACCCTATCTCTTTTCCACATTTTGAACATTTTGTTCATATTTGTCTCTCGAGTGTAGGAAAAAATTGATTACGTAGTCTAATAATAATTTAAACATAGGAAAATAGTTATTACAATAATTCAAATTAGAATTCGGCAAGTTCTAGTAAACAACATGTGACACTCGAAATACTCGTGTGCTCTAAATGCCCACAGGTGCACGACTAGATCATTTTGCAGTTGACCATGAATTGTTTCATCACGAAGTTGTTGATGCATGGTGAGGAAATCATCAAACTTGGGCGACACACCCTGATGTGGATCAGCAAGAGGTTCTTGTACACAAACTGTTGATCAAGCACCATATTAACATATCGTTGGTTCTTGCTCGCTCTTGATGATCATTTTGTGCACGATAACACAACATTCATGATTTTCCGCATCTGATTTAACGATCATGATAGACAATGGTACCTGCCAGCTGCAAGCAAACCGATCTTGGAACACATTAAATACCCGCTTCACATCTTTTTGGACACTCTATTGTCTTTTTGTAAAGTGAGAGTTTGCTTCATCAACAGGGTTGCAAACTGTCTTCACAAATGTCGAGCCCACCTAGTAGGTAGTACCCTTGTCGTATTTGTGGCTTTTAATTTCGTAGTTGAACTCCGAAGTTTGGCCTGCAGCGAATCTCACAAACCAGGAGTATTGCAGCATGTTCATGTCATTCCGAGAAAAATGTGTGCCAAATCCACGTGTCTGTACAAATCCCTTGTTGTAGCGCACGAGCGCCGAAGCAGTCCCACTGACTAGTGTGTAGGGCAGGTACAATCCAGCTCTTTTTTTTTTGATAACGTACATACTTGTATTCATACGGATAAGAGTACAAAGCACAACCAAGTACACGCAAAGAGAGAAAACAAGAAACGGCAGCACTGGCTTCTACCATCTTCAACCTCAAGATCTCCAGACGCACTGGCCTTCCACCGCCGAAGCCGTCGAAGGATCCAGCCACCTAGAACGATCACCCTTGGAGCAGAAGAACTTCTAGCCCGAAGGCGTTGGCGAACCGCATCATCCACCAGCTCCGAAGAACAGGATCTGCAACCTCTGATCGAACATCGGCCGGGGGCACCCCCCGAGCTCAGACTACTCCAGATCTGTGGACAGCGCCACAGATCCTCCACCTTCACGCCGCATCCCTGCACAGTCGCCGTCTTGAGTCCCCTCTTCCGGCTCCCTGTACACTCGCCACCACCCTGCTGCCACCGCCGGGAAGAACAGCAGCAAGGGGATGACTCACCTGCAGCCCGGCAACGTCGTCGAGGACGACGCCGGAACGGGGGGGGCGCAGAGCACCAAAAGGTCGACGCCGACGACCCCACCACGCCAGCGCCGCCCAAAAGCCCTAAAACTACTCGCCGGAACGCCGATCCGGGATTCCCCACCCTCCCGCCGCCGCAGCGGCCGGCGGAGGGAGAGGGATCCCGCGGATACGCCGGCGGCCGCTGGGGAAATCCGGGTTGCCCCCGATTCGCCTCTGAGCAACAGTAGAGAGAGGGAGGATTCCAGAAATAACGCGAGTGTGGCTCGTACAATCCAGCTCGACTCAGCGCGTGCTGCGGCCACGCCGGCAGGGCCTTTCAGCGATCTACAGAGGAGTAGCTCGTGCACCACCTCATACACCACCACGAGTGGCCCACACGATGTGGAAGCAGAACGCCCAGCATTGCCATGAACCAAGTCCACAGTGCTCTGCAACGAAAAGAGAAGTCCACGCCTCTACAAATCGGCAGCGCTCACGAACGAACCCGCCCCCAATATCCCCAATTCCTAGCCACCGAACACGTCACTGTACGCTCTCCGATTGCTCAATCATCTCCAGCAAAAGAGAGATCTCACCAGCTAATTCGGTTCCTCGTTCGATTCGTGTGAGTCTCTCCCGCGATGGGGTTCGATAAGGAGGCGAGCTCCTCGTCCTCCGGGCTCGACGCGGCGGCGCTGCTGCCGCGGCACGGCGGGAGCGGCAAGGCGCACCTGTCGTCGCAGCCCAAGACCTTCGCCAACGTCTTCATCGCGGTGGTCGGGTCGGGCGTGCTGGGCCTCCCCTACACCTTCTCCCGCACGGGCTGGGCGGCGGGCTCCGTCCTGCTCCTCGCCGTCGCCGCGCTCACCTACCACTGCATGATGCTGCTCGTCGCCTGCCGCCGCCGCCTCGCCGACGAGCACCCCAAGATCGCCTCTTTCGGGGACCTGGGCGCCGCCGTGTACGGCGCCGCGGGCCGCCACACCGTTGACGCCATGCTCGTGCTCAGCCAGGCCAGCTTCTGCGTCGGCTACCTCATCTTCATCGCCAACACCCTGGCGCACCTCTACCCCATCGGGGACTCCTCCGCGTCCTCCCTGCTCCTCACGGCCAAGGCGCTCTTCATCTGGGCCATGCTGCCGTTCCAGCTGGGGCTCAACTCCATCAAGACGCTCACGCTCCTCGCCCCGCTCAGCATCTTCGCCGACGTCGTGGATCTCGGCGCCATGGGCGTCGTCCTCGGCCAGGACGTGTCCATTTGGCTCGCAGAGAAGCCACCCGTGTTCGCCTTCGGGGGCCCCGCCGAGATCCTCTACGGCCTCGGCGTCGCCGTGTACGCCTTCGAGGGCATCGGCATGGTGCTGCCGCTGGAGGCGGAGGCCGCGGACAAGCGCAAGTTCGGCGGCACGCTCGGGCTGTCCATGGCGTTCATCGCCGTCATGTACGGCCTCTTCGGCGCCATGGGGTACCTGGCATTCGGCGCGTCCACGCGGGACATCATCACCACCAACCTCGGCGCCGGGTGGCTGTCGGTCACCGTGCAGCTCGGCCTCTGCATCAACCTCTTCTTCACCATGCCGGTGATGATGAACCCCGTGTACGAGGTCGCCGAGCGCCTGCTCCACGGCAAGCGCTACGCCTGGTGGCTCCGGTGGATCCTCGTCGTCTTCGTCGGGCTCATGGCGATGCTTGTGCCCAACTTCGCAGATTTCCTCTCGCTCGTCGGGAGCAGCGTCTGCGTCCTGCTCGGGTTCGTGCTGCCTGCCGCGTTCCACCTCAAGGTGCTGGGCGCCGAGATCGGGTGGCCTGGGCTTGTCAGCGACGTGGCTATCATCGTCGTTGGGCTCGCTCTTTCCTTCTCCGGGACATGGACGTCGCTCGCGCAAATGTTCTCTGGTTCTCCCAAGGCGTAAGCATCTACAAGGTCATTCAAGTGTACATTGGATTCTTTATCTAAAAAGTGTACTCCCTCCGTCCAAAAATAAGTGTCTCAAGTTATACATCCACTTTTGAGCAAACTTGAGACACTTATTTTTGGACGGAGGGAGTACATTGGATTAAGCAGAGAGAAAGAGACACGACCAATTCAGCTACCATGTTGAGTCTGGCATGGATAATATTATTGCATTTTGATAGTTGCAAACAAGGCCTCTCAAGGGGCAAATGGCATAGGGCCTCATGGTATCCATTAGCAAATATGTATTGTAGATGCCGCAAAGATCAAGCGATGGCGAATCGGTGTATTGTACAAGAATTTTTATGTAACCGTGCAAGGCATTCTTTTGTTAAGTAGGTTAATACTATACCTCCTATTGTATTCGTGCGGCACGCTCCCAAATTTTGCGCGTGGTGCATGGTCAAGGGAGTTTTTTTTTTTTTTTTTTGCATGGACATGATCAAGGGAGTTTGCCTAGTTCTGAAAGGATGTATTGCCAACTGCGTGTCATGGAAGATTTTGCTTTCCTTGGGGATAGAAGATCTCGTTTTGTTGAGTTCTACAACCTCCAATGGATGGATATTGATTTAGCAACCTTCGGCATGGTATGCTTGAACTAGAATGATGCTACGGGCTGCAGGACCCTCGTCCATAGGTGGTCACTTATTAGTTTCGGGTCATAATAATATCATGCCACTAAACTTTTTCGAAAATATCTATGGTGTGGCAAAATACAAAACATCATTATTACTAAGCAATGACCGTTGGCATGAGGAGTAATGACCGTTGGCATGAGGACATTGTGCGACGCCACGCGTGCCATTGTTGTCGCTATTACTAGTAGCGTTCCATTGAGCTATCACGCCACTAGTAACTGGACCAATTTATTTACAATTCAAAGAACTGGTCCAATTACTATGTCGTGCCATTACCCCGATCATTTAATCACTACTCTAAGATTTTGACCTCATTTTGAAAAATAAAAGAAAATGAAGAAAACTCAAAAAATTGCAATCCTTTGCATGGAGTCTGTGTGTACTATGTGTACTAGTTGTCAGGAAATGATAAAAATGGATTTTGACCGGAAACTGGTTTTTGCACCCAAGCACCAGTGCTCTGCTAGTTTAATTTTTTTAAATATATATAAAAGTTTTTTAAAAAATGAAAAAAAAATCATGCATGTTCTCAACGATATATATGATAAGCGTGCAAAATATCAATGCAAAATTCTCTATATAGCAGTCTACACAAAAATGATGAAATGGGGAGATTTGAAATTATGCATTGTTATAATAAGATCTATAAATTTTTCATTTTTGTGTAGGTCGAAATATAAAGTATTTCGCATTGTTATTTTTCACGTCTATAGGATATATCATCTAGAGCATGCATGATTTTTTTTCAGTTTTTTTTAACTTTTAAACATATTTTTCTAATGTTCTAACGTGGCAGGAGCACTGGAGCTCGGGCGTACGAAAACTTTACTCGATCTAAAGAGAAAATTTCATAATAAACATATAGTATGGCTAAAAAGGCTTAACTTTTGCATACGGCCTCGCGTTTTCTATGTGAAAAAGTATTTACACGAAAAGTTACAACTGGATTTCAAACGCTTTGCCATTTTTCTATCTTTTTAATATTCTCAATTTCGGCTTGGAAAATACAGTTTGGGACGTTTTTAACTTTCGATGTTATAATGCTAGTGGCATGCGGGTTAATATGACACGACATCGGTATATGGAATACTTTTCGTTACAAAGTATCTACACGAAAAGTTACACCTAAATTTCAACCGCCTGTTGTTTTCAATATTTTTAAAATTGTTAAATTCAGTATGGAAAATATAGTTTCAGGCATTTTAACTTTCAATGTTGTAATACTAGTGGTGTGTGGGCTAATATGGCACGATAAGGTTCTGCTTTACGGGTTCTGCTCTGCCGCGGTATTCCGAAACCTGTAAACCTAAAAACATATAGTACTCAAAATATGTCAAATTGTTCAGAATTTTGACACTAGTTTAGCAAATAATATAGTTTGACGAATCTAAAGGCGGCAATTAACATAGTTTTGAATCCATGTGGCCAAAAACTTGCATCCACCCGCATCATTCAAATGACCTAGATCTAGACATCACCACCACCACATCCATGAACCCCATCACCATCACCACCACCATCAACACTGCCACCGCCAACACCGCCACCGCCACCACCATCAACACCACCACCACCACCACCGCTTGTTATGATCAAGGCTTGCTTCCTTCGATGCAAGATCTCCCTCCTAGCGATGTCATGCCACTCCAACATGAGTTCATCCATTTCACCTCGGTTCATGAGCATGATCTTGTTCTCTTCGGCAAGAAGCTTAGCCATGGACTTGTTCTCCTCCGCAATGGCTCTTCTTTCCTCAAAGGCGTCTTTGCGCTTCCCCTCCTCACGGAGTAGTTCCCACCTCTCTTTTTTCTCTTGAGCTTTCTTCTCGGCCAATTGGTGCTTTGCCTCTAGTGTCTTGGCGATCATGCTCTCATTTGATTTCACCATTTGATCAAGCTTCTCCCTCAAGCTTGTAGCCTCGGCTTGCTTCAAGAGCCTTTCCTTGGCTTTCTTGTTTCCTTCGGGCTTGTTTTTGTTCCTCTCTCCATCTTCATTATCATCATCCTCGATATGTATTTCACCCTTTTTGGGTTCTTGGACCATCAACTTCCATTTCTCACTATTTTTGAGAATAGCCCAACAATGGTCAAGCGTGAAGGGCCTGTTCTTGGATGCCGGCATGTCCTTGTAGCGCTGCCTTGCAATGCGATCCTGCAAAAATGAAACCATGTCCGTGGTGAACAATAGGAAACAAGGCAGCGTAGTGAAGCAATGCTAAATTTAGCTCACCCAATCGGCCTCCACGGCCCTAAACTTCCGCGCGGCCACCCTCTTCTTCGGAGGCGCGGACGGATCAGCGTCCGTCAGGACCTTTGCGGCCTTCTGGGCCTTTGCCACTCCGGCGGTTCCGAGTTGCCTGCGCTTGTTGCCGGTCGAATCGACCGCTGGGACGGGAGCAGCGGATTCTCTCCGCCCCACTTGATCTGCCGATGAAGCCGCCACGACAGGGACGGAGACCAGGGACGGATCCGAGGTGCCCATGGCGGCGCTCGGGGTGAGGAAGCGGTTGGCCGGAGTCGGGGAAAAGGATTCGGTGGCGGCGGCGGGAGGAGAGTGGTTGTTGGCGGGCTGAATGTTCCCTCCCGCCAACGCAGTGAAAAGATAAGGTTCCTCCTTCGGGTCGGCGGCCAAAACCTAGCTTTCACGGTTCCGCGGGCCGATTTGCCGGGTCCCCTCAAATTCGTTTAAGGGTCCACTGCGTTTAAGGGTTCTGCTATGTCCATTTTTAAAGTTTTAAAACCGTATCCGACGGTTATTTTGAGGTTCCGCGGCTTTTGAGGGCTCTGCTAGAGATGCTCTTACTCTCTTCTTTCCATCTCTCACTTCTCTCCCGATGATGCCGTGCACAGCCTCCTCCACCACCGTTTCTTGGTGCCCCTCCATGACGGCGAGCAAGGTCGTGACGTGATCATGCATGGTCGTCGTCCTTCGACCACCTCCTGCTATGACTCCACCTTGACCACCACCGACCCGAGCCCCGTCTCGCCGCCATGACCACCTCGGACAAGACTTCTCTCCGCTGCCACACGTTCCGCCTCTTCACGCACATCGATGCCTCCCACCCACGCGATGTCGTGTTTCTCCTCGTCCCACACATCTTCACTGCATTCACCGCTCGTCAACGCTGCCTGCGTGACGACCACATGCTCATCAGGGCCGTCGCCGCCATTCTTTTTAGATCTAAAAAATTCTTACTAGTGGTATGTCTATTTCGAACATGTGAGTAGTATTTTTATTACGAGTGGCGTGCCAGTTACAGTACACGTCATGACATGCCACTAGTGGACATTTTGGCACCACATTGCTATGCATATATGGACCGGTCTCCTTGTGTACAATCAAAATTTACCTTAGTCGTTAGTGATTCACTTCATTAAAAAGGAAAAGCAAACGGATCCACTTCTTAGCTTGCCCCTCAGGTTGGGTTTTGAATCAATTCCAATCATCAATTTTTATAACGGCGAGAAAACTTCCTTTAAAAAGTCCGTTCATAACATGTTAACTCTGAGAATAAATAGTGCTAGTACTTCATTTGCAAATATCCTTCATGTGTCCCCTCACCTTTTCCAGTTTTCTCAACTTTTTGGGGCTATTTCATAGAATCATACTAGAGTATCTTTATATGATTTATCTTATTTTATGGCCAAAATAGAATAGACTTATAGTTATATTTGAATTATTTTTGTTAAATACCATTAAACTCATTTAATGAATGGAATATAGCTAAACTGTTAAAAAAAATCAAGATTCATTGATTGTGCCTCCAATATGAAATACTTTGTGTTAAAATTGTGAAAGTTCAACTTGTATATTTTCGTACCAAAGAGTATACACATTTTCTCAACTCATATTAAATCCATAATAACCCGCAAGACACATTTGACATGAAAAACCCCAATAAAGAATCTTACTAGCAATTACATTAATGCTCTACAAGTTTCTACGGTTATATATGTTTAACTAGTCATATATTAAATACTGATATCTGTCGTAAATATGTATAATAAAATAAATTTGATGCAACTGTAAAATTATAATTTATGACGGAATATTAATACAAAATTTTAAATATAGTGCAATGCAAGTGTATTTTTTAGTGATATATCTTACAACTTTATGCAGACACTTATCTAATATTTTGTAACTTTATTATGTGGTTAACTATTTTTAATAAGTAATAAAAAATATACTTGATAAGACTGGAGCATGCTACAAATGAGTTTGAACTTTGAAGTATACAAGTATAGTATAAAAATATATTATTTTAATCAGTCTCGGGTGCTCATTATACTTGGACCAGTACATAATCTCATTTTGCCTCACCGAGGCTGCGACATGAATGGGAAAGAACCCGACATCATCCGGTTGACACAATGCATATTTATTAGCCTGAAACAATTGGTAACCATATGAAGGCAAATACAGTTATTATGATCGAGATGTTATAGCATCTGCAAAGTGAAGCAGAGTGTTTCCAGGAATCCGTGTATGTAGCAAGGCCTTTATCCCAGTCTATCAATTTGTTATTATGATACTAGTGGAATTTCACGCGGCGTCACGCCGCGGCCTTGATGAAGCAAAGACACATCTCCTTTAACCGTTGCAACCACATCAACCTAGTTATGCATTTCCCCGGTTATTTTATGGTCAATATATAAGAGAAGCATATGCAAGCCACAAAACTTAGAAAAGTACAGCTAAACTTCAGAAAAGGAGCTATTGAGTAGAACGGATATTACATAGATTAATGTTCCCCTACAGCCCACTTGCCTTTCCATCCAACACCTTGGAGACATAGATAAGCTGGAAAAATAAAGGTAAAAATTGTGAGGATTAAATCAAAGAGGGAGGCGATCCTGCCAGTGGTGCTGTGAGATATTTGTGCATAGCTAAAAGTGACACAACTAACTGATGAAGAAAGGCATCATTGCAATGTAGCTATATGGAACAAAATCATTAGCATAATTGTTTTTTTTCAGCCATTTCATTGTATCAAACAGGTTGTGTGCAGAAGATCAAATGAAATGAAGGGAACATGGATTGAAGAAGTTGTGCATCCATCAAGCATAAGGTAATATATGATGCCGCTGCATACTAAATAGTAAAAGCCATGTAGAAGCTAAATTCGATACTTGCGTCTAAATGTCAATCATCACCCTGTGATTGTGGCACACAGTTAATTTCAATCCTTTATTTGAAAAGCAAAATAAAAACCAGTGCATAACAGAAAATTAGAAAATATACTTAGGAAAGGTCATTAGGCCTCGAAAGAAATAAAAAACACTACATAAGAGTATAAAGAAAAAATGAAACCCAAGTTCATCACCATCCTATCCTACATTATTGTTATATACATAAATTAGCTTGAAAATTAATTGATCGCTTGTGTAAAGCCTGTAGGCCCGTTACCTTCATGAACTGGTCAGGTGAACTAACCTACAAACAGAAAAATAATTATGCTCTTGCATAGTTAACTGATAACAACTTTAGAGGAATATTTGATGAAATTGCAGAGAGGAAAAGGAAGGTAAGTAACTGTAGAATATAGTGATGCAAATCGGGCTAAAGCAATACAAAAGCTAGCCGAACTATGTAAACAGTTAGAACAAAATGTCGCTACGTAGAAGAAAAGGCCACGAACTGATGGATGGTAAACAAAAAAGGCATAAGCACATCTGTGTTAGCGAATGATGCCGCTGGCTGATAAGTGCAAAGGGCTAGACATAAAGAAACTGATCTAAAATACGTTGCAGCTGTACTGACTCAACTATTTATTTTTGGATGTGAGCATTTAGAAATAAATAGGCGAGGAAGAGGGGAAGGAGGGATGATGCGGCCTCGTCGTCGTGGCCGTCGGCGAGAGCCCGAACTCCGTCAGCAGGACCGGCTTGTTCACCTCCTTGTCCCCGTCCTCGATGTGGGGGCTCATCCACTCCGGCACGAACTTGAGCATGTTCTCCAGATTGGCCTGCAGCAGCCTGCAATGTTGATTGGTGTTACAGTTAATTCAGCTGCTTAAAGAAAATGAAAAGTTTCCTAATAATAACTGACCAGATATTCCCCTAAGTGTATACTTTGACCAAATATAAATGTATACTTTGACCAAACATAAGAAATGCATAGCCGACCATAAAAAAATTAGGCAATTGCATATTCCACCTTCTAGGATAACTCGGGAAAAATAGTACCATATATATTTTAACAAATGTTAAGAAAGATGAAGCAGAGCTAGGAAGGGAGGAAACCTGAATCGTAGAAGTTCACTGCAAGGTTTCTGCTAGCAACCAAGGAATCAGGCATCACCTGCATGGAAGAGCATTAGCAAGCCACAAGTCAAACACAGATAAATGAGGCAGGCATGTAACGACTGTGAAATAATCTTGAAAGACAAATCCCTCTATGATTACATAATAGCATTCACTATACTACTCTCACAACATAATTAACAATATCCACCTTAGGATTGTTCTATAATTTACAGAGCTAATAAAGCATATATATATATATATATTAATATATATGCTATTTATTTTCCTGAATCTTGAGGAGGGGAAGAAGAGAACCTGCTGGATGTGAGGAATGCAGCAGTGCCATCATCGAATAAGCAATACATGATACCTCCAGATAAGCAGCCAAACATCTAACATAATAGGATAAATCAGGTCTCTAGTAAATCGAAAAAAAGCTGAAAAGAGGAGGTGAAGTGCACAAAATTAGTACCTGAACCAGCGTGTCCCCAACGTCTCTTCCGAACACAGATCGGCCGAACCCTGCTGTAGAAAGGGGAAGGGAAGATGATGATCACTTCCGGTAAGAATAAATCTGTTTTTAACTTTCGATTGCACCGAATTCTAATGTAATGTACAACCCCACATCATTTTGGACCAGACTTAAATTTTATCATGGATGGCAGCACGTCACATTATTATAACATTAGTGTAAGCACAAATAAGACCAAGTCTACAAAGTCTATGGGAAGAAAACAATCTCTTACCTATGTCTGTGAAAATCTGGAACATATGTGAGGGAAAACCTGGCTGGTTTGCCTTACTTTTTGCATCCTGCTCAAAAGAGTTTTCAGGAAAAAAATTAATATAAAATGGCAGGTGCATAAGAGACGTGAAGGAAGTAACCTAATGAACACAAGTGCTAACAAAAGGGCCAACTTTGCCTTGATAGTTCAAATTTCGCATGTATTCGTGGTAGAAAATTTAATAGTTAACGTTTGAATCAGACTGATAAGTAATTCATGACAGTCTAGAGGAATTATTCAGATTCCTTTGTCGTGAGTATAAACCTGGCTGCCTACACTGGAAAAGCAATGCAATGAATACATGGTGCAGCACTCCATCTAGACCGTACTACGTGCATACATCAATCGGGAGAGAAATTAATTACACACAAGCCTAGCAAGACTCGATCTAGACTGTACTACGTGCATACATCAATCACAGAAACAGGGGAGAGAAACAGCGAGCTTCTAGGTTGAAACGCATAAGATCCTCTTCCTCCAGCAAATTAGAAGCGACTTTGACCGTAGTGGAGAGGGGTCCATGAGTACCTTGAGCATCCGTGGATACGGCATCGTCGCCGGCCGGCCGGGACAGATCCCAGGCGCTGCTGCCTCGTGCAGGAGGTCGTGGGGAAGGACGGCGGCGCCAGTGAGTCAGTCCTCCCGCTGGGTCAGCTCTCCCCTCGGTGTCTGGCGTCCAGCAGGTGCGTCGACCGGCCGCAGAAAGCATCCATGCAGAGGCGAGGCGGAGCACAGGAGGAGACGGAGAAGATGGAGATGGAATGAATGGATGACGGGACGCAGGAGCCGACGGCGATGGGACGGCAGCGGCGAGGTGGGATGGGAGGATGGAGAGCCGTCGCTCGGGTGGGGAAATGAGTGCAGCCTGCGATCCAGGGTTAGGGTTCGATCTATAAGTCTGAAGGACCTATGTGCAAATTTCGTAAAACGCAGTGGCGTTTTTGCAAAATTACCAGGGGGTACTGTAGAACACTAGAACACTGTAGCAGTGTTCGGAGCACGGAGAGGCATTTTTTCCAACTTTTATATAGTTAGGATATGTAAACGGCATCAGTCAAGGTCAGACACTAAAACTATGCAAATAAAAAACTTAATTTGAATACACAACCAGATTAAGGTAAATACTGTTGTGTCTACCACTCTACCATGTATGCATTGCGGTCTTGTTTCAATTAGCTGGAATTGTGTAACTAAGCGGTATTAATTCCGGTAATCAAGTAATAATCGACGTAAATTTATAGAAGTTCTTCCACCACACCTTGGTCACGCTCACCACACACTCCTCACCCCCCGTATGGGAGCATGCATCTCCACATGCCCCTCTCATGATGCTCCCCGGTGCCGTAACAAGGAATGCCACGTTCTCAACCTCTTCTTCACCATGCCGATCATGACGAAACCTGTATACGAGGTCGCCGACCGCCTGTTACACGGGTGCGCTGCACCTGGTGGCTCCGGTGGATCCTCGTCGTCTTCGTCGGGATCATGGCGATGCTCGTGCCCAACTTCACCGACTTCCTCTCCCTTGTCGGAAGCAGGGTATGTGTCATCCTCGGGTTCGTCCTGCTGACCACGTTCCACCTCAAGGTGCTGGGTGCTGAGATCGGATGTATGAGCTACGACATCTTTCCTTGTGTGGAACTTATCATTCGGACCATGTATTGGTTGAAACCTCATCGTCTTTGTTACTATCAAAATGAATATCTTTGTGTGGAGTATTTTTATGCTTGTTTAAGGGGATCACATTTTTTGCAAGGGAGTGGTTGGTGGGCTGCTAGTGGTGGGCCCAACCCAATCGTTTAGACTAGAAGCATAAAGCGCACCTTGCCACTTGACGGGGTTATACCCTTCGGGTCATAGGTATACCTGGTGCAGCCCAGACGAAGGCCCACCTGGCGGCCCAGCAGTTACTTCAAGCACAAGTCAAGGACTCCAAGACGTAGTCTACTAGGACTCTTGTAAATCCTACCTGGCTCCCTTTATAAAGCCAGGCAGGGGCACCCGCATAGGGGGGAAGACTAGATCCACAACTCGAATAGGCATAACGAGACTCGCCATTACGGCCACCATGTAAACCTCATATATCATCATAATCAGACAGGCAGGACTAGGTCTTTACCTCACGATGAGGGGCCGAACCTGGGTAAATCATTGCTTGTCAGCCGTCCGATACTACCAGCACACACATATTCTTTCTCAAAATCTACCTGGGGTCCTCGACTCTGGGATTGCCGTGGGCGCACCAAGTCAATTGGCGCCGTCTGTGGGAAGAACGCGTGCTGGATCACGGTTTCGACGGCTCCATCATCTTCATCGACAAATCTTCATAGACAAAAGTGACCAGATCGCATCTAGCGGCGGCGTTCCATACATAGCAGATCCAATCTACGTCACATCGCAGGCGACGCGATCAAATTCATCATCAACAAACAGCCGGCGACTTCGTCGGGTGGCGGCGACGTTCCGTGCGCAGGCACAATTCAATCTGATAGCCGCACGCCCAGCTGGACAAAACGCAAAGACCTCGCTGGCATAAGCTGATCGCTCGCGGTGTTTGCAAGTCACCGAGAGGATCGATCCATCCAAAAGGAGCTATCTAGCTTCACGTACAGAAATCCATCCGAGGATCATGTCCTATACACAAGCTGCTCACGTACGAGTACTACATCAATCGATCCAAGCCAGCTGATTCGATCGTAGCACTATTCAAATCTCATCGGCTGCCGGCGCCGCGTATCCAATCTGCTGCGGCGTTCTGCACAGATGCCCCGACCGGCACTATACGTCGTGGCAGCGCCTCTACTCCATCAACCATCCACCGTACGCTGTGCAAGCTGACGGAGGATCCGCCGCCTCAGGTTCTCGCGGGAGCTACGCGACAGCATCGCGCCCGGAAAATCAAGCAGCATCGGCTGGCCAGCCGATCGAATTCTTCTCGGCTGGTCCGCTTCCGTGCAGCAGTACAAGTCCTACTCCAACCTAGCCAGCGGCGGTTCGCATGGGCGGCGGCCCTGAGAAGCTGTGTCCGATCCAACCAAACCAGCACGTCAAGTCCCGAGGAGCAAATCTGTTCCCTGCTGCTCATCACACGTGAAGGCAAAAAGCAAAAATATCAGATCGATCCATGCATACGAGCGCAAATGCATGGACGTACTACTTAAGATTATCTTAATATTTTATTTCATTATGCTAATCACTCTGTTTACGTTACGAGGGCAAGGATCATATTGGAGATCGATGCCGCCGCTGCGCACTCGCACCGTCGCACGGTTCCGACGCGTTTTCCGTCGACAAGGTCGCCGGCGACGGATCGAGGCTCCGGTCCCAAGCAAGCTGAGCGCATACTTCTTCTTCAAGCACGATCACATGAAGATCTAAAGCAATACACGACAAGCAAATCATGCATGGATCGGATCTCTTAAATCATTAATATTTCTCCCTAATTGCAATATTTTGATTGACTATCACATTAACTATCTCTACATGCGTGCATGTTTTCACCCATCATCTGGAGGAGCAAATCAACATCGCAAGACCACTACAACCGTCGGCACTCGGCAGTCGTCGTGCGGATGCAGCTCGGCGTAGATTACTGCCTGCACGGGTGCAACGCCAACGAGACAGCTGATCCATCGAGCATTCCGTCTCCAAGTCCAGCCGCAGCAAGGCTGCCTGGCACATGCAACGCATATGCATATGCATGGGCGCGATCTTTATTGATTGATCTATCTCACTCGTTCACTTATATACTGATTATCCCCTACTAATGATTTCATCTCTAAACGTGTGTGCATGTACCTGGGAGAACCAAGCCCCCAACGATCAATCACAAGAAGCAGCTAGACCACAGCATCTATATGCAGCCATCCAAGGACACGGGACGTTGCCGACCTCCGCATCAGGCCCGGCATGAGGAGCCTCAACGATGGAGCGCAGGCAGGAGCTCGACGTCGACTACGTCCGTCACACGTGGCTGGGTGGAGCACCGTCTCCCCGGACCCTCAGCAATCAGTCGGAATGGGCACATGGTCGTAACCATCGTCGACTCGCCGCTGTCAACTGCGTCCGACAATCACAATCGTCATCGATCCGCCGAGGACAACTTCGACTACTTGACAAACGTATCCTCCACGACGCGATCGTCACGACGTTCACAACTCGACAGGCTCGACGTTCATGGCTCGGCAGCCTCTATGACAACTCATCAACGCCCGCGGCTTGGCAAAAACTTCATCGACTACAACGGCAGCCGTCAGCGTCGACGGTACCCGCACATAAAGCCCGCTCCTTGGAAGGGCACCACGTACCCTCGGGGCTGGCACTCGACATCAACAACAACATCATCTTCGACTGCGCGGACCCAACAAGTCGACACCCGGGACTTTTTCGACTCTACATCGTCGACTCCGCCTCCGACACTCGGGGGTTGGCGATTCAACGTCAACAACAACAACAACAACAAGTTCATCGCTGCACCCGACAAGCGATTCGAGTGCCTTCATCGACCCCGTCTCCGACACTCGGGGGCTGGCGGCCTCGCCTTCATCAACTTCGCCTCCGACGCTCGGGGGCTGGCGCTTCAACAACAAACAACAAATTCATCGCCGTACCCGACAAGGGGACACCATGACTTCTTCGACTCCCTGTCATCGACCCCGTCTCCGATACTCGAGGGCTGGCGCTATTCGACTCCGCCACGACCTCTTCGCCGCACAACTCCGCCGCGTCGACTCCGGTCCGCCGCGTCGACTCCCTACACCGCTCAACTCCGCCGTGTCGACTCCGGTCTGCCACGTCGACTTCTTTCGACTAAAAACTTCGCAAAACCTTGGCAGCACTCGAACACTCGGGGGCTGCGCCGCACAGGTCCCAACTCGCAAAGCCTTGGTCGCACTCGAACACTCGGGGGCTGCGCCGCACAGGTCCCAACTCGCAAAGCCTTGGCCGCACTCGAACACTCGAGGGCTGCGCCGCACAGGTCCCAACTCGCAAAGCCTTGGCCGCACCCGAAGACTCGGGGGCTGCGCCGTGCAGGTTAGCTACCTGAAAAAGCCTCAACCGCACTCGACAATCAGGAGGGCACTCGCCATTGGCTCGAGTGTTGCGTACCCGACAAATATCTACGCCAGCAGACGCAAAGATTGGAGCACTCACAAAATACCCGACAACAGCAAAATCAAGGCAAATTGAGCCTACGCCCAACTACAAATAGTTGCACCTAGCCTCGGGGGCTACTCCCATCGGGAGCGCTGCCGCGCACCCGATAGACATTACGAGCAAAATCAATCAATCGCTATACACAAGAGCAGTCGAACGGCCATTCGACTGAGCTACTTAGCCTCATACATATTTCATCCACAAATCCCCGAGATTGCGTCCGCCGCAAGCAATGTTCGGGATATCGCTTATCGCTAACGTATCGGTCGACACAAGATAAGAGATAAATCGGAATATCGGACGATAAACCGAATATATCGGTCGACCATTTATCGGCAAGTTTTTTAAAAAAATCTGAGGTTTTACTAACTGAAATAATGCAAAGTATCCTATATTACACAACAAAAAAGTACTGGACATAAATAAATTGCTGAAAGTAGGCGCACACACATGACCAGACCAATAAGGCAATACATGACAAACAGTGAAAGATAAAAATATTCCAGGTTCAGCAATACATAAGTGATAAGTCCACGAACGAAACATAATCAAAGCACCATCAGGAGGGCTGACGGGGGAAGCTGCTCCAGCCGTCCTGCTCCTGGTCGCCGTAGTGTGCTGGAGACAGGACGAGATCAGGCGGGCGGCGAGCTCGGGCGTGCGAGCTAGCTCCAGCCACCGGAGGAGATCATGGCGGCTGGGTGGAGTTGAATCGATGGGAGGGGAGCGGTCTGGCCAAACGCCAAACCCTATATCGAGACACGAGAGGGTCGAGCGCGAGGCTTCTGGGATTCTGGGAGGCGGCGGGGCGGCGCGGTAGAAAAGATGGATTTTTTTCGTTTTCAGACATGTGGGACCCACGCAATTTATCGGCAAAAAAGCGATAAATCGGTTGTCAGACCGATATATCGCTCAGACCGATAAACAGAGATGAAACCCACTTATCCTACCGGTCAGACCCCGATTTCCGATATATCGGCCGATATATCGTTATATCGGCCGATATCTTGAACATTGGCCGCAAGTATAATTCGGATGCTGCACGCACGGTGCAAAGGTAAGACCCACCGATCCGTCGAGCTGGGCCGGGGCCCGCTCCTATAGCGTTTGACCTGCGACTTTCCGTGTCAACAGACATGAAGAAAATCCTGACGGACGCGTTAGGTCGCAAAGTTATGCTGCAGGTCGGCTCAGTAAGACCTCCGCGGCCTGAGTCGAACTTGACCGGCTTGATCCGGGTTCGAGTCCGAGGACTTGAGCTTGATGTAGGCTAGTAAGGTTTTGCCCAAAAGTGTAGTTAACTGGTCCCGATCCGTCGAGCGTACCAGGCCTACTATGCCATAATCCCTAGGCAAAATAAACAAAGCATTGGTCGACGTGTTTTCCGACTGAGCATGCACAATCGAGGCAATCTCGAATAAAAAATACATAGCAAAGTTCATGCAAAACATCAGTCGACGTATTACCAACTCCGCAAGCACAATCGAGACAATCTCGACTCAAAAGTAAATAGCAAAATGATCAAAGAATCAGACGGTAACATACACCTGCAGATGAGTCCCTGTCCGATTCTTCGAATCGACCAGGCACTCGGGGGCTACTCCCATCGGGAGCGCTGCCGCGCACCCGATGAATTACCAAGTCAAAAGTACCAGAAAACGCAGCAACTGCGTGAAGACTAAGCCCAAGTTGAGAACATCCTTCGATAGCTCAAATTTCATTGATTACTCCCATCGGGAGCGCATTCGCCATCGGCTCGAGTGCTACGCAATTTTTAAAGTCGGGTTCTCTATAGCCCGCACGGATTTATCAAAAGTCGGGTTCTCTACAGCCTGCATTGGATTTTTCAAATTCGGGTTCTCTATAGCCCGCGTCAGATTTCTCAAAGTTGGGTTCTCTACAGCCCGCACTGGATTTCTCAAAGTCGGTTTCTCTATAGATCGCATCGAATTTATTATTATTGGATTTCTTACACTGGATTTCTCAAAATCGGTCTCTCTATAGATCGCATTGGATTTATTGGATTTCTTATACTTAAACTGGATTTCTCAGGAATAATTCTACTCACAAAGAATGGATAATACAGTCATCATATGTTCATCAATGCACCCGACGCATCAACTACGCCTACTCGACATACTAATTTGAGTCTCTGCCCGATACTTCGAGTCGACCAGACACTCGGGGGCTACTGACGGGGTTATACCCTTCAGGTCCCCTATTATTGGTATACCTGGTGCAGCCCAGACGAAGGCCCACCTGGCGGCCCAGCAGTTACTTCAAGCACAAGTCAAGGACTCCAAGACGTAGTCTACTAGGACTCTTGTAAACCCTACCTGGCTCCCTTTATAAAGCCAGGCAGGGGCACCCGCATAGGGGGGAAGACTAGATCCACAACTCGCATAGGCATAACGAGACCACGTCTCACCATATCGCCATTACAGCCACCATGTAAACCTCATATATCATCATAATCAGACAGGCAGGAGTAGGTCTTTACCTCACGATGAGGGGCCGAACCTGGGTAAATCCTTGCTTGTCAGCCGTCCGGTACTACCAGCACGCACATATTCTTTCTCAAAATCTACCTGGGGTCCTCGACTCTGGGATTGCCGTGGGCGCACCACGTCACCACTCCCTTCTGTTGTGGGGGAAAACATTGGCGATTTATATGCCTGGAAGCCCACTACTCACAAGAGAAGGTGACCTTGCAGAGAAGCTGGTAAATGCCCGGATCAGCCCCACTCTTCTACATGATGTTGTTAGCAGAATAGGCGTCTGAATAACAACTGCACTCTTCCATATAGCAGTACCAATGAAACAGCTGGGATCCTGAGTACACTACGTCAACAGTTGCTAGTGGCGGAGCTTGCCAGAAAATTTTGACATGGCAAAAGACAAATTGTTAGTGTTTGAGGAATACTAATTGTTTCACATCTAAGCTTGTCCACAAAAATCATCACAAGTTTGTCCAAAGCTAGGGGTGGGTGGTGGGGGATATGCCCCCCCCCCCCCCCCCCCACCCCCGAGGCTTACACTAAGCTTTGGTAGTGATGGTTACCATAATTGAGAAAATAAGGTTAATTCCGTTCGACATGATGAATGAACAATAGACATACCTTCCAACGAATATGGGTGTCCCAACATTTTTGTGGTCGTCATGAGTAGAACCTCCGCGTGAACGAAAAAATGCGGCAAATGTAGATGATGCAAAAAAATTGTTTCAATGCCTAGGGACTAAAGTGGAGTCTTTTAGCACCTCTTTTATATTAGTACAACACCATTCATAGTACCAACAAATAAGAGTTCGCAACAAATTTGTGCTTCGCTACTATGCACAAAAACAAAGACATAAGCTAGGTGAAGAAACATGACATACACGTAGGCCGGGCAAATAGGGCGACCACCCCGCGAGTCCCGACAAAAGGGGACCCAATATTATCAACCACTTAACTATTATAAATTACATTAAATATATTATCAAATATCATAAAAAGGGAAAAAAAAACCCTAATCTATGGTGACGAGTTTAGCTAGGCTAATACAAGTGATACACGGATTATAAAAATTTAATTAAATTTACACAGTTAATTATGTGCATGAAATTTTATTCCGAAAATTTCCATTAGCACTTGTTTATGGGATAGGTGATGCCAAGTGCATTGTATGTAGAGTATATCAAATAATCTAGCCGCATGTATGCCATAAATAGTGTAATCAATTATAATGTTTTATTATTTGGTGATTTTATTTTAGTAGCAAATAGAGAGTATACACATGTTGTCAACTGGTATTGAATTGATAAGAACTCACAAGACACATTTTACCATAATAAAGAATCCACGTAACAATTACATTTATGCTCGACAAATTTCTAATATGTGCTTAACTAATCATGTACTAAAATATTTATTAAGATATTTTAAGACCGTATAATTTAGAGGTCGGTTCCGTAAATATGTATAACAATACATAGTTCATCCAAGTGTAAAAGTAAAATTCATGACGAAAATAATGTTATGATTTAGTTATTTGAATATAGCGCAAGTGTATTTTTCATCGATATACACTACAACTTATGCAAACAACATTTAACTAATATTTAATAACATTATTATGTGGTTATTTATGTCAAATAAGTAATATAAAATTATATTGATAAGTGATATAAAATTATACTTGATCACACCGTAGCATGATACAAAAGAGTTTCAAGTATAAAATTTTATTACAGGATATAATATCAATTCGCCCTTGCATCAAATTTTGACAATGCGTAAACTGTAAGAAAATTAAATTGTTCTTACAGATTACCGAAGCATCTTATTCCTTTTTCAGTAAGTGCAAAATAGTTTCCACAGAGGGAAAAGAGTACAAACCAGTTTACGAATACACTGATCCATATTTAGGGACTCAACTAGAGTTGAGCCCTTTTCTCTCAAGATTTTTCTCTCTTCTCTCCCTAAAACACATTTAGGGACTCAAATTATAGGAGGATTTGGTCTTACTGCTTGAAAACATAGGCCAGCCCAAGCCAATTCCGGTGGCACAAACTGACAAACACATTGGTCCCAAGAGGCTCGCGATTGAACAAAGAAGATCTTGTGCGATCACCGTTACTGTCCAATATTTCTAGCCATGGGAAAGCCCGGCCCAGACCAAAATTTTAGGGCGCCAAAGCTTTACATATTGGCGTTTTAAAGAAGAGGCTCGGCCCTAGGCCTGATTAGATTTTGCAGACATGGGTCAAGCCTGGGCCTAAAATATAGGCCCAAAGGCCGGGCCAGGCCTAGGCTTAGGATTTCAACTGTGGGTTTTGTTAGGCCCGGCCCAAACTTTGGTCAGGTATACTGCCCAGGCACGGCTGTCGGAGGGGACGTCTACAGTTTAACGACGATATTGGCAGCCTAGTTTCACAACGTAGGTGTCATTGCTGACTTGCTCAGTTCCCCTCGGGTGTTGTCACCTCACTTGGCATGATGGCAACGACGCCTACTAGTCCTGATTTCTGAAACGTGTTAGCCCACGCCGACCATGAGCATGCGTGGTCGGTGACCGCCACACTCTACAGCGATCCCACCCGACCGTTTCTATTAAAATCCGCCATGGCTACCGATCCGCCGCGCAATTGATGCTTGGCAAAAATAGGCTCGGGCGGATAAACATATCATTTCAAAAAAACCGGGCTCTCCAAAACAGGCAACTAGTTATTCCGCCAGCTTGGCGACTTCACTTGTTTCCATTCCTGGCGATGCCTGCTTCTTCAACCGCGTCGTGTTCAGTACATTCCATATGCTGCTGCCTCTCCCAACTTTTTTTTTTTTGACCTAATGCCTCTCCCAACTCAGCTGCACACAGACCGGATCGATTTGTTTCAGTTTCAGCTAACCCAGCAGTAATAGAAAGCGAGTTGCCTCGCCGCCACGTTACCCTTGCCCTCCCTGACATTGACCTGAAGCTGCTGGCCGAAGGGAAAAGGCACGTCTTCAGGTTTTATTTTTCTGTCTGCTTGTTGCGTCGAGGTGATGCCAAGTGCCTGTACGCGATTGCGCCCTGGTAGATAGTTGAACTAGCGAGCGGCATTATTGTGTGTCGGTTTTTGGTGGGCTCTGTCCCTGGCTGGCTCGAAAACATCTTCTTTTTAAGCCCCCTCCCTCCTCCCACTCTGCACTGGAAGACAGTGTACATCGAACAATTGAAGAAGCCACAGGGCATCAACCTAATCCTTAACTGCCCTCCGGACACGAAACTCCTCTTCCTCCCCGGCCTGCAGTCTCTCGGTCACCCCCACCCCACGCCATCTTCCTCCCTGCCTTCGTCGGTTTCGTTCTTGGTTTGCTCTCTTCAATCGATTCCGTCCTGTGATTTCCTTGGGGCAAAGTTGGAAACTGCTGCTTCGATCGAGTACAGGAGAGGCGCCGCTGCTGGTTCTCTGTGTCCGTGGATTCTTGGCTCTCTTCGTCTTGGCCGTGGATCGATCGGCCATGTTCGTCAAGAAGCTCGTGGAGAAGGCCTCCAAGAAGGTAACCTCTCTCTCACTCCATCCAGTCAATAGAGTATGCTCTTCGCTGCCATTTTTACTACTGCTACTACTTTGGGTAGGTTCTTGTTCTTGGCCGATTCTGCGTTGTAGACAATTTTGCACACAAAGCGTATGCAGATGAATTTCGAGAAGGTGGTAGTATCCCATAATGGTTTCTTTTCCTGATTAAGCCTTAGTTCCATAGATCGCTCCTCCCTTCTCCGCCGACCAAATTTGCACGTAACCTTTGAAAAATGTCACTTTCTGTTTATTTTTTAATCGTTTTTGTCGTGGAAACAAGAAAAGAATGTTGCCTTGCCTCGTAGACGCCGTTGCCGAAACGCTGGCTAGATTGACAGAGACGGAGTGTCGTTGTTTCGATCGGAGCCCTGTTCAAATTTCAAAACGCCAAGGAAGATTCAGAAATTAAGGGCTGCACTGCCGCTGGGAGACCACCATGTGATCTCATTAATGTCGAAGCGAGGACGTGGTAGTAGGACATTGTTTATGAGTGGATTTCCGATTGTTTATGGGCTGAGAGGTAAAAGAATGCGATCGAGATGGATAAGAATTTCGATTGACCAAGTTCGATGCACAGATCGGCAATATACTGTACTATAGTAGTGTGATAATGTGTATAGGTGGAAGTTCGAGATAAAATATCTTAGGCCGGTTCTTGGAGATCAACGAGATAGGCTTATTCTTATGCTTCGGTTCTGCGTATGGCATGCCGGCTTTGGCCTGGCCTGTAGGTCCCAACCAGGTGTTTTACATCATTCTGATTTGCTTTAACAGTGAAAGGCTTAAGACTAGTGGTGTGCATGATGCAAGGTCGTCTCTAAAAAAAAAGCATGATGCAAGGTTCGTTTCTGACATCACACTAGGAGACATCACACTAGCTGGAACAACAATTGGCATCTTTATTTAATTTTGAGCAACGCCAAAAAAGAGTAATGTCATTTTTGTACTCTTAGGTTTATAAAAAATTAATGTAATGATCGAAAAAGCTCCCGGCGAGGATCGAACTCGCGACCTTTCGCTTACGAAGCGAACGCAATACCACTATGCTACGGAAGCAAGTGCTCTCAAATTTCCATATGACTATACTTAATTTTCTCCAGCAGCAGAGTCTCAGCGGCGTCGGCTGCCTGCGGGCCGAGGACGTGAGCCCGCGGCTGGCCTTCCACTACGGCGTCCCCGCCGACGCCGCCCTCCTCGCCTACGACCCTCTCCTCCACGTCCTCGCCGTCGCCACCAGGTAACCCAGAGCTCCCACTTCCATTCCCCAACCTCTCCATGCTGTTCCTCACTCGCCGCCTGCAGGAATGGGCAGATCAAGCTGTTCGGCCGCGACAACACGCAGGCGCTGCTCCAGTCCCCCTCCCCTATCCCCTCCAAGTTCCTGCGGGTAACCTCTCCTCCTGCTTCCAATCCCACTGATTTTATTCTGTGTCGATTGCTGAACCTGCACGGACCCGATGTGACTTAATTCGATTTCAGTTCGCCGATGGCCAAGGGGTTCTGCTCAACGTCAACACCCAGAACCAGATCGAGGCACGTTCTATCCCCACACATTTTTCATGGTCAAGTTCCATTATTAAACCATGTTTCCGTTCCATGCCTTTGCTCATTCGGAAAGCATTGTGTATATATGCAGGTCTGGGACATTGACACCAAGAAGCTGTGCTATCTGCATCCTTTTGAGAAGCAAATAACCGCGTTCGCCGTGCTACACAAGAGTTTCTACATGTAAAGTGATGGTACTCAGTGCACTGCGGTTTTCATGGATCCTGATAGTTTTATTGTTGTGTGCTGATGACAATCCTATGTTGTGCAGATATGTAGGAGACAATTCTGGAAATGTGTCTTTGTTAAAGCTTGACTTGGACCAGAGATGTCTGGTTGACATGCCATACTGCATTCCTTTTGCTGAATCTTATGGTACGCTATGCATGCTCAACTTTATTTGTCCATCTAAAAAGTCGATTAGTTTGTAATAATATTCAAATATCATCCAAGTTCAGATACATGTTGAATTTCTTAGAAAGAAACTTATGGTAATCATTTTGATAAGAGCCAGTGTAATTTGTTGTTTGGAAACTGAAAATCAGATTCAGACTCAGTTTGATTCGTTGTTGAAGGTTCCACAGCAAATGTTGGTAATGGTGTAGAAGTTGCATTTGTATCACCACAGCCTTCTGCTGAATATGACAGGTTTGTTCATATCCTTACCACCAGTTTGGCATGAATAGTTACATTTTCTAAGCCATGTTGTATGCATATGATATTTCATAATTCATTCATGAATACCACTCTCTGTATGCATACTGAAATGTCTCATTAAGGTACACTCCTCCTCTCAGGTTGCTCATTATCTTCAGAGATGGGGTCATGACTTTATGGGATATTAAGGCAAGCAAAGTGGTATTCGTATCCGGTAGAACTACGCAGCAACAATCACACAAGGAGGAGAAAACCGTAACATCATCATGCTGGACTTGTACCATGGAAGCAAAGTTGCTATTGGATATGACAGCGGTGATATCTATCTTTGGGCTGTTCCTGATATTTTAAGTGCACAAAATTCCTCATCGTTGAGTAATCAGAACCTACCTCTTCAGAAGCTTAACCTTGGATACAAGCTAGACAAGGTCCCAATAATCTCTTTGAGATGGGCCGCTAGTGATGGAAAGTCTGGACGTTTGTATATTAATGGGTTTAGCGAACATGCATACTTATCTCAGGTAGAAACACTCAAATATATTCTCACATAGTGGTTACTGTTCCTACCATACGTTTCAAGTGCATGTTTTACCTATGCATATTGTGATCCTGAATGTCATTTTTAGTTACCTGCAGAACTTGCATCATGCGTCCAAGCATGATTTAGCTGATTGCAAATAATTGGAATAGTGTTTTCGTATATCTTCCTGATATGACTGTCTTTAAATATCTATCAGGTTTCAGGAAGATAATGATTTTATTTTGAAGTGGAGTTCCATTCTGTGCCCTGTATGATTTTTTGGGAAATCCTTTCTTTGATTTTGCTTTCAGTATAACACTTTCTAGGGTTACAAGAATCTGGTCGACCGGTAACGGATCAATTTAAACCGGAGGATCTAGTGGTTTAGGAACCTACTGGTTTTGAACTATTAAAATTTGAAGGGGATTACTTCAAGTAAATACTTAGCAGCAAACTTGCTATTGTTTTTCCAGAAACCGGACAAAAAGGTCCATTTTATGAGCATAAGTGGAACTTTGAATTACTGATTTCTTTCTGAAGAATATTGTGATAGTTTACATGGATAACGTATTGATTGTTTTGTTTAGTGAGAACTGCATCTTCGCTCAACCTTCCGTTTGGTGCTTTCCGATCACAGGTCCTGATTCTGAATGAAGAGAGTGAATCTCGAATTGTAAAGATGGTAATACCCCTCACAGAAGCTTGCAAAGGAATGGAGCTTGTTACAGGGCTTAGCGACCCAAATAAGCAAAGACAAAGTACTCTCGTTCTCTTGTTGAAATCTGGTCAAATCTGCTTATACGATGATTCAGAAATTGAGCGCTACCTCCTTCACTCTCAGTCTAGATCACCACCAACACTTCCAAACCACTCATATGTGAAGCAACCTTATGGTGATTCAGGCATCAATGTTGCAAAATTCTACACAAGTGGCCGTACACCAATAGCTGACGAGGCATGTCTAGATTTGCAAATTATACCTTGCAAACAACTATGAACTCTTTGACCAGATAGCTTCATATTTTAATGGACAGGATTATTTTTCATCATTGGCCACCAAATATCCATGGTTGCTGTCAATGAAGGATAAAGGCCAGAATTCGACAAATGTTACCAACATCCATAAGACCAGGAACCTATATATAACTGGACATATGGATGGAACCATAAGCTTTTGGGATGCATCATGTCCTCTTCTCGTGCAGATTTTTATAATAAAGCAGCAGGTAGCTTCATTTCACAATTAGTTTACTGGATATTCCACAATTATGAATTTTCATATGAACTGCTATTTTTTACTTCATTCTAATCACGAGTTTGTAATAATTGCACAGAGTGAAGATAATACATCAAGTGGCATCCGTATTACTTCATTGCAGTTTGATATGTCCTCCAGCATTCTTATATCTGGGGATCAGGGTGGAACGGTAAGCTGTTCCATGACCACAAGGCGGTTTCTTGTTTATCTGTTTGATGCACTTGTAGTGCATTAATTTTTTTTCTTCTTTCCAGGTCCGCATCATCACATTCAAAAAGGACTCTAACGAAAATATATTGTCCTTTTTACATGGTACTGATCTACCCATTTCCCACCAGACGAGCTTCTATCTAGATACTAACTTGCTTTTCATTCTACAAAAGAGTTCACAATAATCTCAATACTATTATTTGGAAGTGTTGCACTTTACCTGTTATATTTTAGCACATTCAGTGATTCTTTTTTGAACATTAAACTAATATATGGCGGGTATACACTCATTATCTTTTCAGAGGGGCACGTTTCGAGTCTAAAATCACTTTCTTTCAATAAATAAACATAAGTTTGCAGCTTGTGTCACCAACTTCTGAACTATCATAACCATCATGTTATTTATAGGGCTTCCATTGACAAACCTTTCCAGTTAAAAGTAGTGATATTATTGTTTGATTAGTGGAAATATTAAGGAACTATCCTCAAGACAAACAAAAAAAATTAATATCAACGACCACTTTTAGCATTATTAATAGTAGTGAAGACTGAACAGATGATGCAGAGTTGCTGCATTCTTTTCAGAGAGAACAAATGTGTAGTGCGGAGTTTTGTAAGATTTATTTGTTGATTTTTGTGTCTACAAGTAGAAAGAATTATAAATATGAGAAAAGCTACATAAATTGTTGTCAGCAGTTCAGCACTTCCTGGTCTTGTCATCGAGTTGATGTATCTTTCTTAATTATATTTTTAATCTACATGAAGTTTCTCTAAAGTTGTTGCCAACATCTTTGTGACTCATCAGCTAAGCAAGGGGATAACTACAATGTAAGAAGTATAAAGCTGAAGGGGGCTGTAACCTCAAGCTCTATGATCTCTAACTTGAAGCATCTTGCTGTTGGGACAGAAAAAGGAATTGTAAGAAATCTTTTCTTATGCAAAATTTTCTCGATTTTTCGGAACTACTAAGATCGAAGCACAGTTAAATCAACACAACAAACCCCTCAGTATCTCTTATTACCAGCATTTTTGTATCGCAGTATCAAAATAGTATCACTAAAATCTTATCACTTTGTCTACAATAATAAAACTGAACAATAAACTACTAAATACAGGCATGTGTTTGGTATGCTATCTCACATAAAATTTCGAATTAATGGTTGCTATTACAAGTTATTCACCAACTGCTGTTAAGTATAACTCAGGTCATGTATATGTTGATGATTACTTTTGAGATACAGAGGGTGTTTATCAAATTACGAGCATATATCTCATGAGTGTATTCCTTAGATATGATTATTCAACTCAATATTTTTGGGCTCAATGTTCAATCAACAAAGTGACATGCCGAAAATCATGTTTTCAGGTATCAGTTATCAAAATAGATGATGCTACTATATTGTATCAAAAACAGCTTGAGTGTCGAGTGTCTGGTGGTATTTCCTCCTTGCAATTTGAACTCTACAGCCATAATGGATATGATAAGGATCTTTTGATAGTAGGAATGGAAGATTCTTCTATTTCTATCCTTGAGGAAGAATCTGGAAAACTTTTGAACCCCAACCCAGTTCAGACCAACAGACCCTCAAGAGCCCTACTTTTGCAGACACTGGGTGAGCTATATGACCTTGATCCATATTTCGTTGTATTATCTTGCCAGCAACCTTCATTTGAAGATAATTTTGCCACACTACTATGCCACTCTAAAGGCACCTAATCGCATTATGCAGAGTTGTCTACAAATGATACATCTAATGACCACAATACAGCATCGAAAGAGTCTTTGCTGTTGCTTTGTACTGAAGATGCAATTCGCTTGTTTTCCTTGAGCCATGCGATTCAGGTATTTATGTTTGTAGGTATCTCTGAAGTTTTACTTCTATGTGAGTCACGGTTGTTCATTATGGAGATTTCCTTTGTGCAGGGAATCAAGAACATAACTAATAAGAAGAAATTAAGTGGTCGTTGTTGTTTTGCATCTCTTATCCATAGTGGTTCTTCTGAAATTGGACTTGTATTAGTCTTCTCCAACGGAAAAGTAGAAACAAGGTAAGGCAACGGTTGAGTTGAAAACTTAGCACAATGGCATTGAAGTAAAGTCAATAAATTCCAGTGTATTTGTGAAACTGCAGATCCATCCCAGATTTATCCTTGTTGAAGGAAGCCTCTTTACGAGGTTTTGTATATTCAAAAACATCGAATTCCTCTAGTTCCATAACATGTTCATCTAATGGAGAAATCATCTTGGTAAGGACTGCACCATGCTTTTCTCTAACACCTCTTTATAAAGACATCCTGAAGTGGCTTCAGTGCAGCTTTATTCATGGTTTTAAAAAGTAGCTTTCAAGTATAAATAGTTCATTTTATTATACAGGTTAATGGAGACGAGACATATTTTTTCTCTACTCTCTGTCAGGATGGCATCTACAGGTATGCTAGCATGTTAGTTTGTAAATTTGGTAATAATGAATAGTTGACAATGTTTTCCAACATTGGAGATTTGCAATTTAGTGCACTAGAGACCCATAGATTCATCATAGAGCCCCCTCTGATCGTCACATACCTAGCACAATGATTTCATTATTGATTTCGAGCTGAATTGAGAAACACTTGTTCTATCGGAAAAAAACACTTATTCGTACTGGTTCCTTTCGGATTGTTTAACGTAGTTATCTAAGTAGTTTGGTTTGTACACAGGCATGTAGACAATATTAATACAGTATACAGAAAAGACCACCTGCCGACGATGAATCTTCGTATGTAGCGAAGTCCCCCAAAGAAAAGAAAAAGGTAATTAGTCATCTTAGGTCAGTTGAAGTCATCTGTGTTAATTTTGTATGACAATGGGAATTCTCCAGGGAATATTTGGAATGATTATGAAAGACACCAAAGGAAGCAAGGCCAAAGAGAGTGATGCAAACAGCAATGAACAGTTCATCGCAACAACTTCTGAAGAACTGGCTTCAATATTTTCCTCTGCTAACTTTACTCCACCATCTGAGAGAAGGAACAGTTCACTAAAAGATGATGAAAACATTGAGCTAGACATAGGTATATGCTTATTCACATTCACAGTTCTAAAAGGTGGCCATGTAGGCACTACGAATCACCCTCCCACCTATCCTGGGCGCCACAATATCGCCTGCTTAGCGCCTATATCGGGTTTAGAATATGTTTGCTATTACATTGATTTTGCTTGTTCAAGGTTCTAGTTATACTTATGGTAACATGATTCTTTCTGAAGATGATATCGACATTGAAGAAAACACACAAAAGCAGAAAGGACCACACTTCCCAGGTCTAAGCAAGCAGAAAATCAGCAAGGGATTCCAAACTCTTAGAGGTCAGCGAGTACAATAATAAAAAGTTATATGTAATTTTGTAATTCCAAGGTATGTATTTGTTAGCATTCTAGTGCAGCTGTGAAAATGTAATATGTTGTTCAAATGTTCACTATGCAGGAAAATTGAAGCCCAAAACAGAAGAAAAGGTGAATTCGGGAAATAAGAAGCCTGAAGATGAACCGCCGGTTAGACAGGTCGACCAGATAAAGATGAAGTATGGATATGCAACAAGTAATGTGAGTGCATAGAAGACCATTAGATTATCAAATTATGAATCGCCCAATGCATTACCATTACACACTGTTCATAATTCTACCTGCAACATTTATGTGTATAGACGTTATTTTAAATTACCAACTGATGAGCAGTGCATGGAATAATGCAAACATGATAAGTTAGTTTCCCTGAAGAAAAATATATATAGTTAGCTTATGACTTCCCTTGCCGATCTTTCAATGTTTACTATCTGAACAGGACTCCACCAGTGTTCCAAAAATGATTGGGAACAAGCTGCAAGAGAACATTAAAAAGTTGGAGGTAACATCCTTTTGCTTCTCTAGTAATAGTGTTATATGTTCCCTCCTGTTGCCATGTCGCCCTGAACAGGACCTACCCCATAATTCAGTTTCTTCACTCCTTTTGGTTACCCACTCATTCATCATTCCCTAAGTTGTTCAAAATTTCTCTATTTCTATATGAATGTCAGGAAAGACCCCTGTAAAAAGCACCCTGCATAAATTGAAGGGCATTAACATGTGCCGATGTGCTTCTCGCAGGGTATTAATCTTCGATCTGCAGATATGGCTAACGGCGCTCAGTCCTTTTCGTCAATGGCGAAAGAGCTGTTGCGAACCACAAAGAACGAGAAGAGCTAATCGTAGCAATGGCAGGCTTAGCTGATATAGCCAGTTTTTTGTTTCCTCCGGTTGTAAAGTCTTGTTTTCATGTTTGTTTGAGATGGGTTGGCCTCACATGCATGCGGAACATTGTGGTGCTCCAATGATTTTGTTGTAGATAGCAAGCAGTGCATCACAGTGGGCGTCAATTGTTTCGCTGCGCGAAATTTGGTTTCTATACACTGTTAGTTTTTTACAGTATACGTATATGATAAAGAATACCAAAACTTCATGTTCAACAACATGTATGTGTGCAATTGGCTTATTAATTACCAGCGGCAAGCAAGCAACCAGCATCTATTTTACGATCCTGTGAAAAGTAGAAGCTATTACTATTATTTATTTATGGACTGTCTATTTGACAGTTGAGTAATTTTAATTCAGCATCGATCAAATTTTGCACCATAGATACACTGACACGTGGCACTGTTAGCCCAGACAACAGGTTGAACTCCTCCCACGATAAGTGAAAAAGGACACTAATAAAAACGACCACTCACAGGACTTCAAAACGTGGATTGCACTCAATATACATGATTTCAGTACCCAAACTACAGCGCTGATTGCCCTTATTTACAGGTTCCAGAACTTGTAAAAACGAGTGGTGGACTATAACTTGTTCTAGATAGTCTTGCGGAAGAAAAACACAAGGGAAATCGAGTCTACATGGTTACCTTTCCTCGAACCTATTACACGGAACAAAGTTGATTACGGACATTCATCCCAAATAATTGCAAGTGCGTGAACAAATTGAGTTCATATTTATCATATGCCAAACCCTACACTTCCGGTACACACAAATTACATGTTATATTATATTGTAACTCTATCACTTTTGAAATGTGAAAATTAGTAACTTACAATGCAAGAAATAATGGTAGAATGTATCGACCATCTGCACAGACCTATTAGTAAGTAGTCAATAACTGACTTGTTGAATCTGTAATTCACTGGGTAAGGCAAGATAACATCAAGGCAAGTCATCGAACTAGATAGGTCGAAACAAACATACAAACTTGCACTGACGGACCTAGGAAGAAAGGAAAAAATATATAAAAAATCAACTAAAAGGAAAAATCATCATCCACACAAGAGTCAATTACAATAAATTATAAGTATAAGGAAACTAAACAAACAAATATAAAAAACATAAATCCCTCAGAAGCAGTGGTGGAACTTTGAGCAGATTTCATGTTTCAAAAGTTTTGAAAAATTGAAAAAAAGAACAAAAGGAGGAAAAAAAGAGAGGGCTGAGGCAGGCGCGCAGCAAGCAGGCCAGCCCAGCAGACGGCCCATTGCGCAGCCCAGGCCCGCCATGACGTCACAGTTACGTCACCAGACGGCGGAGCTGCCGCGGCGGCGACGCGGACGCCGGCGTCGCGTCCGCGCGTTCTGGGACGCGCTTGTGGCCACGCTGGACGCGCCTCGACGCGGGCTGCTCGGGAGCGGCAGCGCCGCCCCTTTTGATTCGCCGGAGCGGCCGCGGCGGCGTGCGGACGCGGCGGACGCCTGCGGGCGCGGCAGCATCGATTCCGGCGAGCTGGCGGCGTTTCGGCAGGCGAAACCCGTCGAGGAGGGAGCGGCGGCGACGGCGCAGCTCTCCGTGGCTGCGATGTGTGCGAGGAGGGGGGATTGTGGGGACGTTTTTGCACGGCGGCCCCTGGGGTTTTTGCAATTTGCCATCAGGTCCTTGGCGGGGGGTTTTCTGCAAAGTTTTTGCGCCAAAAATCGTGCGCGGGGGTGACCGGCTGGAACCGGAGCAACAGGACGGTGACTGGGTGACGTGTCGTGCGCTGATTGGAAGAAATTCGACGATACTGTAGCATCTACAATGACGCGTGTTGGGGGGTGGCGTGGGTGCTCTCTGGCCGTTGGACGGCGCGGATCGGACGGACGTGAAATCGGGGCGACGTGGAGGCTGTGGTCCTGAATCGATTCTTTCCAGCCTTTATATATGTATCTATCTATGTAGCGACGATTGTCGCTTGTGTCTAGTACTCCCAAGCTCCTTTGCGTGGTAGTGATGGACAACTTATTAGGCCTATCCACAATTTTTTCACTATTGGGAGGCCGGTTGGGTGCATTTTCTATGTCGGTAACCCAATAACCTACTGGAGGGATATTAGGAGGGTCAGTGGAGATTCTCTCAGAACTCTCGAACTCTGGTGAAGGGCACCAGTGGTACTGCAATCGGGGCTCAGGGGTGAGTTCTACCCGAGGATACCAAGATTTATTGATACGTCTAGAAGTTCCCCTGCTTATGAATCCCCAATAGTATGGACGGAATGGAAGTCACTTTGTTTCTACGGGGACGGACACGGTCTCGCCCTCCTTCGTTTTTTTAGATAAAGGGAGTCTTTATTACTTAAAATGTTTAAGCATTACACCCAGCCTCTGCATAACGAAGAAGCACACAGCCGAAACAAGTCTGAAGTACGAAAAAATAACAAGGTTACATATCAATATGAGAAATTGCAAAAAACGCCTATGATGATGGAGGGCCGATCCGCAAATTATGCTGCCATCCATGTAGGGATAAAAAGTCTCTCGCCGTATCGTCCAGTCTTGTACACACCTGCATAAACAGGTCTCGATGCCCCACACGTTGCAACTGAGACCACGAACGGAGTGTAGCAGTAGTCCTGTAGATAACCTGCATAAGAGAACAATTTTTATCATTAAAAACCTTGTCATTTCTACATAGCCAAAGCGACCATATTACGGCAAGCGCTGCCACCCTAATAAGTTGTTTGAACCTATTATCCACTCCATTAAGCCAATTGCCAAAAATATTAGCAATGCTTGTAGGTGGGTAAATAGTAGAACCTATCTGGATGATGGACCATATAGAGCTGACAAATTTGCACTCGAAGAACAGGTGTTTGATTGTCTCATCTTTATGACAGAAGACACACTGTTTACTCCCATGCTAATTGCGTTTAGCAAGGTTGTCTTTTGTAAGAATTACTCCTCGACGAAGATACCACGCAAAAACTTTGTTTTTAAGTGGAATTTTCATCTTCCAGATTTTCTTATAATTATGTACCGGTACATCTGGCTGAACGAGTGATGTATACATGGATTCCACAAAGAATTTTCCGCAATTGCTAAGCCTTTTTAGAACCCTCAGTAGAAGCGCGCGTATCCTGAGCATGGAGAGTCCCATGAGCTTAGTTCCTAAGTCTGATACTAAAAGTTTTGGGACCGATCTAAGGATGACGTTTGAATGTTGGGACAAGGTGAGGGATTCACCTCTAGCGGGGAACCATGTATCTTGGCGCCTTTAAAAGGATGGTTGGCCTTGGGAGGAGACCTAGAGTTTCTAGAGCCAGCGCCAATCCACTCCCCTTCGTCCCCTTCATGTGTATTTGTTTTCCCAACCTATCCACCTACATGCAACATTAGAGCCACAACTTCCCGCTAAGTATGGCAAATTCGAAGAATAAATTTGACTTGATGTGTTGTTCCCACACAGAGGAGCGTTGGAACTCCTCCTTCGGAGACGAGGGGTCGACGTCGGGATGGTTCTACATGCAGATCTTGTGGGACGACACAAAGACCCGGCGGCCACCTGCTAATAAGAAGCATCATGAAGGCGGGGAAGGGAAACCCACACCTCAAGCCGTGGCCCATATGGTGGTAGCTCTACCACGGGTGACCATGCTAGCCACCAACCCTGGCAACCAGACTGCTGAGAACAAAAACTGAAATTTTGTGGCTAGTCGGGGAGACAGCTAGGCGCAGTTGAAGACTGACTCCTGAATCTAAGAATGTGGATCACATGCTGGTGCATGACGCTACCACCCAGAACACGCGAGTGCCGGCTACAACAGGGCGGTAATCCCCTACTCGACCTAACACCCTAGAAACTGGCACAACAGACTGAGGAGGAGAACAAGACGGACAAGACCCACCTACCATATGGTTAAACAGTTTCGAGAAGCCAAAAGGGTCTCGTTGCGATGTTTACCGACCAATGATAGTTGCTAGTGGATTAGTCCACAGCCTTGTGTCTTTAGGTCTAGTTTGTGTTTTCTCGGATCCAGTGTAATCTTGGTTGGTTGGCTTGCCTTTGCTAGTTGTATTTCTAAGCCCTGTTTCGTTGCGCTCTAAGATATTGTGAGGTTGAGAACTTGCCTGTGGCAAGATGGTTAGTTGGGTGGTTGTACCCCTAGCCCACCAGAGTTCAAACCCCAGGTTTGACGCTGGTGTTTCTCATTTAAGGCGGAATATTCTTCAGTGGGAGGCGACGTTCCCGTCGACAGCGAGGCGCCCGTGGTGACTTCGTCAATCTCAAGACTCGACCCGCCGACTCAGTCTCTCGGAGGTGCTCATAGGGGTAGGGTGTGCGTGCGTGCGTTCATAGGGGTGAGTGTGTGTGCGTGTATATGAGCGCTTGCGTTGTACTGTGTTTCGCAAAAAAAAAAAAAAAAAAAGATATTGTGAGGTTCGCTTGTTGGTTGTAATAACAAAGTGTTTTTAAAGTAAAAGATTTGAAAACCACAGTATTTCGTGCATAGCCAACCAATACTTGGGTGATGGAAAAAGAGGGCTGGGCCTTTTTTTATATACTTTTAGGTTTTTGCTGTGTTGCAGCCGACTGATTCTCAATTTGCGTTCAGTCGAATTTCTGGGCGTTGGATCGTCATCAAGATCCGCGCTCGCTACTCCATGCTGTCCGCGTGCGCGCGTGCTCTGTCTCTGGGTCGGGTCTGTTATTGGATCTGGATACGGGTAGTCTTGCGGGTTTCGGGCCCGTATCATTTAGTTTTTTTCTTCTCGTTGAATTTTCTAGTCGTTCTCGCCGCGTGTCTCTTCGCCAGAAATTTCCGTCGGAGAGAGAGAGGGAAGGGGGCGGCGGAACAGAGGGCGATTCGCGGCCTGCTGCGTCGCCATGGCGGAGATTCACGGAGGGTCGAGGCGACGCCGCCGGAGGGACAGGTACTCCGTCTTGAAGCTCAGCTCCCTCCTCAGTTTGTGCGGTCGTGTTGTTGTGCTCTATGCCTTAAGTCGCGGGAGGCTGATGCATTTGGCGGGGCGTCAGATTTGGGTGTAGGATCCAGCTGCCGGTGTCAGCAGCGTTGATCTTCTGATCTCTCGCAGCTCTCCCTTACGGCAGCGAGCGAGTAGCTTTGTCTCTTGCATAGGGGAGTGTGGGGATCTATTGGTATTTTCGTGTCTGAATCCCATGATTTTTCCTCTGTTTATGACATGCTTTGTGTTTGTTGCTGCGTGTAGGCTAGATGTTTGCTTGTTAATCTCGCGGCAGAGTCTATATCGATCCAAAAACATGTTCTGGAGGCTGGGGATTTGTGGTACGTGATGCATCAGGTGAAGCGGTCGGAGCTGCAGCAGGGCGAATTCAGTTTGCTGCTGATGCTCTGCAAACCGAAGCTGAAGCTTGTAGTCGAACTTTGCAATTGTGCAGGCATGGGAATTTCGCGGATTCAGCTTGAATCTGATTCACAACTGCTGGTACAATCCATCAAGAGCGGAGAAGACAATCGTGGGCCGATTGCGGTGTTAATCGATGAGATTAAGCAGACCATTTTTCTGAACTTTATTTGTTTTGATATAAGCTACTGTCCTAAAGCTTGTAATAAGGTTGCGGACGCTCTCGCCGCGCATGGTGCGAAGCTGTGTGATGATCCCAAGCCGTATGGCCGGGTCATGCTCCAGCTTTCGTACAGGTCTTTGTAGCCAGCAATATTGCTGTGCCTTTTGGGTAATGTTATGTAGTTCTAGTTTTTCAAAAAAAAAAAGGTTGCAAGGGTACACCATCTAATATTCCACCGGGAGCTCGACCATGTGTATATGGTTTCTGTTCATTGTTTGTTTCTATTGTTTGGTAGGATGCGATTGAGAGGTTATAGGTAGTACACAACACTGTGTTTAGCGTAGTAGGGTTAGTATTGTAGTAGGGCTTGTTAATTGAGACCCTATGTGCTGCTCATTGTTATCTGTGTGAGCTATACAACATATTATGTTCGGGTGTCAGTCATTGTTATTGATTTGAATTAGGTTCTGCCATGCCACTATATTGCTTGTATTTTTTTTGGCAGAAGTGAAGTAACTTTGGGCTTTTTTGTTCACTTTTAAATTGTATATGTGTTGATTATCTACCTTTTTCTGGTGTCTAGATCTCAACGTATACCCATCGATTATGGGGATGATAATTTTGATGTGTGGCACAACGAAGGGTACAACCTCTCCAGCGACTGTGATGTGATTGTCAATTTGTCTCGTTTGTTCTCAACATCAAGTCGTTATGTTCTTATTGGCGTAAGGTATTTTTGTTGTTTTTCAGGTGATATTCCATGAAAGAAGAGATGCTGTTCTAGATGATGAACTTTTTGGTTTATTCAGAAAGCAGGTTTATTTTACCTCTTTCATTATGCAATAATCACTGCATTGTTGGCATCATTCACCTGTCGCGAAAATTTGACACAGTTCTATTAATTTGCTATTTCCTGCTATTCTTTTTTTGGCGAATATCCTGCTATTCTTTTTTTGTTTTGAAGCAGGATCAGAAGCATACCTCGTCAAGCTCTATGTTGTCAAACAAGTTTTCTGCACATGGATCAGTCCACTTGTACTTCCCTTCAGTAGTAAGTTCTTATTCTCCTGCATAATAGCTAACTAAATCTTTATTTGTTTGTTGTTTGATTTTTTTAATACAATTGCATATATGACCAGAAGCAACACATGTTTGTAGTTTTCGGTTGTTTTTTCACCTTGTCCAACCATTTTTTGAAAGTAAGCTGAAGAAAATTCAGCCTCAGCTGCATGTTCAATCTGCATTTTGAAATTATTGTTAGTAAATCTTTCCTAGTATTTTTTAATGCGATCAGTCAAATATAAGTACCTTTATCGAAGATAAAGCACTCGGTGATGAATATGATGTTTCATATTTCGCTTGCAGCAACCCTGTGTATGTAAAACAATTAGTCTGCATTTTTCGGGGCAATATAATTGATGTTGTTAGTTAATGTTATATTCTTCTTCATCTCCAAATAGTATCATTAGTCAATCATAATTGTTGGGACTGTCGCATAGTTAGCAAAATACCTGGAAGAAGATGTCATCGCATCTAAATGTGTCAAGGTTTCTGCTTGCATTCCTGTATGTATCATCAGTAACCTACAAAATTATGAATAAGAAACTGTCATTTTTGAATTATGCATATACTATATATTTTTAAATATATATTTGTTTTTAAGAAACACCACTGCCTATATACATTTGTCTCACTCAGGTTTTTAATAACTTGCAGCAGGAAGCAATGTTTTTCATCAGTTTTCGTTTGAAATTTAGTAGTACTAACCCCCAGCTTTGCCACCAACCCGTATGCCTTCTCTCTCTCTCTCTCTCTCACTATGTCTCTCTGTTTTCTCTCTCTTTTCTTGGCTATGTCTCTCTCTCTGTTCCTTGCCTCTATCTCATTCTCTTTTTTTTGTCTCTCATTCTCTCTCTCACTCTGTCTCTCTTCTCTCTGCTTTCTCTCTCTCTTTTCTTGGCTATGTCTCTCTCTCTGTTCCTTGCCTCTCTCTCATCCTCTCTCTTTTTTCGTCTCTCTCTCATTTTTTGTCTCTGTATATTATTTAGGTTGTCTCTTTTTTTCTCTGTTAGTTGGCTCTCTTTCTCTCTATTTCTATCTTCCTCTTTCTGTCTCTCTAGATTCTAGGGTTTTCTTTGTTTCTTGGCTCTCTCTCTCTCTCATTTAGCATATTGCAGTCTCTATTTGTGTTGTCTCTTTCCCTAGTACTATTAGCAATGCTTGTAGGTTTGTCTGTATCTTGAACATAATAATGCTAGTATGTATATTCTTTGTCAATCTCTTCTAAATTTTCTCTTACTTGTGTCACTCTCTGTTTGTTAGATGCATTATTATGTTCAGTGGAATTTATGTGATTTTTGTCTCTTTAAATTAGATGCTTGGCTCTCTCTCTCTGTAACTAGGGTTTGTATACCATGATGTAGTCTTCTCGATATAGTGTTATTTATCGATTAGTTGCGTGCATGTTAGTCGACCAAGATTTGCCAAGTACTATCCGCTGAAGGTGTATTTTTTGTTTCATGTCCAATGTATATTTTATTCAGTCATAGCTGTTTTGATAGCAATTTCTTTTTTCGTCTACTGGTTATCAATTTTTTTCATATGATTATTTTTCCTGAAGCTTAAGTACATGTTGTTTTTATTGGCTTTTCAGCGGATCCCAAAGCTGAGGAAGGAAAAGCGTTTCTCATCTATGGACATGATTGGGGCAACTTCGAAGCATCATACTACACCTGCAAAGATCAAAGGATCTGCTTCAGAGCTGGATGGCCGCAATTTGCCACTCAGCACAACATAGGCGATGGTTCTGTTGTGTTGATCATCTTCCACAACGACAATGACGGCCGCCTGATTGTCTCCTTCGACGCTCTCTAGACCTCAGCATGAGTTATTTCTAGTTTGTCTTAATGCCAGAAACCATCTATATTTTAGTTTGACACCTTTCCTAGTTGGTTGGCTGCCATGTCTGTTTATCTATCTTAATGCCTGAACCTTTTATATGATTTCAGTCTTTGTTTGAACCAAGTATATGTCAGGTCATTCTAATGCCTAAACCATATATATGTTGTCAGTCTTGTTGCCTTTTGCAAAGAACCTAATCTATATGTGTCATGATGCGAGAAATGCTTCCTATAGTCGCTTCATTTTTTGTATCATCTATATTCGAACTCGGAATGTTCGAGTGTTCCTACCTTTTTACAATATGGATTTCAGTCTTGTTTTGTTTTTAATGGGTTTATCTCAGAATTTTTCCTGGCAAGGTTATTTTATGATTTAGTTGGTTAAGTTGTAATGTCCGTTCTCTGAATGTGGTGACATATGATCAATGGGGTATGAATGTGTAGTATGTACACATTTTTTTTGCAGAAATAGGTTCATTTGTGCATCCATTAGCAGATGATAACCTTCAATTGGTAGTTTTTTTTTTTGCAGATATAGGTTTGTCAGTGAGTTTTTGGAAAGGGAGTTGCAGAAATTTCAGAGATAGAACAGTTTTCATTTTGATTTTTTTTGGAAAGGAAGTTGCGACGGGGTGTGGCTGCAGCAGTGCAGCTGACCTGACTCTTTCTTGAAGAAGAAAAAGATCTGTTTTCCCGATCAGACATTGGAATCCTTTTTCTGCTGGGCTTTGTCGTTTTGGGCCAGTTTGTGTATGCTTTTATCTGGGCTGGGGCTGTTTCGGGTCAGGCGGGACAAATTTCAACCCGTTAGTTGTGCAAGTCATATGGGGACCTGTTTTTTTCGGGGTCCAGGAACGCTGATTAGTGGTGGTACGTGTCAACAAATGACTGGCCCAAAATTCGACTGACAACGAAATTGAAATCAATCGACTGACAATTAGACACTCCCTACTTTTAAATATTTAAGTACCCACAAAGTATTTAAATCCATACTATTTCCCGAAACCAAAGTTATTTTTGGAATACTTTAAAAATACTATACTCCCAAAGGTTTTGTTGGATGCTGCCTATTCGATGGCTTGTTTAACTGCAAGCTGGGCTCAATGCCTATTTCCTATAAAAAAAGATCGATCTCCTCTAAAACCGATCTATCAGACATGTCAGCCGCGGCGACCCGGTGGCCTGAACTGCCGGCGGACCTGCTCCGCGAGGTCTCCGGCCGCCTGCACCACTCCACCGACTTTGTCCGCTTCCGTGCCGTCTGCCAGCCGTGGCGTGCCGCGGCGCCGCTGTCCAGCCCCAAGTTCCTGCCGTGGCTCGTGGCGCCCCCGGACGGGCGCTTGCCGCTGAAGCTCCGGTGCGTGTTCTCCAAGACAGGCTACGTCTCGCGGAGCGCGCCCGTGAGGTTCATCCTTCACACGCGGGTGGCCAGCGCGGATGGCGCGGCCGCGTGGTCCTTCGCCATCGCCACTGACGGAGCACCTAGGCTAGACGACCCTCTGGGCGGAGCCGTCGCCCCGCCTCTGCCTCGCTTGCCTGCCAACGAAATCAGGCGGTGGACGAAGGAGGACCCCCACGGCATCGTGTACAGCGACGGCGCCACTCTCATCTACAGCTTCGGAAAGCGGCGTAATGACACCACTAAATTCAGGGCGGCCCTCTGGCGTCCCGGCGACGCGGCGTGGACGGTGGTGAAGAGAACCCTCTGCTCACTCTGGTTGATGAACGACTGCTGTTACGGCTACGCCGTGAACCACGCCGGCAAGATCATGGCGAGCGCGGACGTCAGGTTGTGGTACATCTTGACACCAGAGGGCGGGGTACAGACGCTGGAGACGAAGTCGACGCCGGGCGAGTGGTACGGCGAGTACATACACAAAAACAACTACGTTGTGGAGTCCCGCGGCGAGCTCCTGTGGGTGTCCGTACGAGTCCCTTTGGAGCTTTGGAGCTCTGGTACCATCGTCCGCGGTCGGTCGGCGGCCTGGCGCGCAAGCTGAAGGTGTCCGTGCACGCGCTGGAGCAGGGGGCGGACGGGACCCTGCAATGGGCGAGGAAGAGGGACTGCCGGAGCTTGGCTGACCGCGTCATCTTCTTGGGGTGGCCCAACAGCTTCGCTGTCGACGCCGCGCGGTTCTCCGGCGAGAAAAACGTGATGAGCGGAGGGTCAGCCTACTTGGTCTACAACGCGGCCGGGTCAGGGACATCGGGCGATCGGTGCGGCGTGTTCAAGTGTAGCCTCCTCGACGGCAAGGTTAGGTTTATCGGGTGGCTGCCTGGCTCTTGCGGATGGTACGAGAACTCGTGCATGTGGCTCATGCCCCGTCCCGCTGTAGCTCCAATACAGGTATCACATACTTCATTTCATACATTTTTCAACTTTGATCAGTTTATAGAAATAAATGCAAAATATGCAATACCTAGTAGCAATCTACTACTAGCATCACTAGATTAAGATTTTTTTTGTTGTCAATTTAATTTGTATATGTCTGTGCCATTGAACTCTCCTCTAAATGGCTCACGATTTAAGTTGTCCTTGGAAATCATGTCTTACTTGCAACCTTAAAACACAATTATTCCCTATATCTGATCTTTTCACTTGACATTGCTTTTAAAATAATAAATTATTAACAGGCTAACTTACTTTTAGATATGAGTTTCTCATATGAACAAAACACATAGTTGCCAAGTAACCTTGATTTTGGCCAGGAAATCAGAGAAAGGCTCGAAGCTCAAGGAAAGAAGCAACAAGAGACAGCTCCAACCCTAGGAAGTATCATTTATTTGGAAGAACGTCCCACAAATTGGCTCTGTTCAAGGTTCTTTGTGCGCAATTTACCTCTATGGGCGGATAGCTCCCGGTTGCGACAGTTCTTTGGCAAGCATGGCAAAGTACTCGAGGCTGAAGTAATCTATAGCAGAAAGACTAAAATCTCGCAGGGAATCGCCCGCATAACCATGAGGATGGAGCATGCGGCTCCAGACTCCATCGCTATCCTGGACAGACTGGTCAGTGTGCTTATGTTAACTGCTTGTGCATGTTGTGAGGCTTCGCTAGATTGATTATGCATCCTAGTTAGTGTGGTTAACTGCTTGTGGAATCATGCAGGTTCTGGATGGCTATGCCATCAAAGTGAGCTTGACAAGGAAGCAACGACAACGGTGGCGGGCAATTTCTCGCGCTTGAGGATGCAAGATAGAGATAGCTCGTCTCAACCTTCATATATACCACATTTTAGCCACAATTCGACTTTCAATGAATTGACTGCGTAATCATGCACTCTACACTGCTGTTTGAGCAAGCGGCTTATAGTATTCTTTAAGACGATCAACAGCTTTATAAATCGTGAATGCAGCGTGATTAATTTAATTGTCGCTTTTCAGTCGAGCTAATTTATAAAACATGGATTGATGTTTAATCTTTGAGTTTCTGTTGAATTTATAAACCGTGAATGCAACGGACGAAGAAGATGGAGTATATGATTCTCAAAACAGGTACTCAGGCCCACACCAGAAAATGTTTGATCAAGCGATGACCACTGAACAATTATGCCTGGCACTGCAAAGCATGCAATCTTTTTGTTGGGCCTTTACTCATGTGTAGAATTTTCCTACAAATCATTATGTGTAGAAAATCTTTCGGTTTAATTGTTACCAAAACTGTACATATATAAGCCCAAATGCTAATTTTTCGCTTATTGTGAAGCTAACTTTTTAACTTTGCCTATAGTACACGCATTTTTAGCTTCTTTTCCTCTCTTATAAGGGATGTTTTAAAAAAAAAAAATTTGTCCATGATAAATAATTTATACATTTTTTTCATAAAAAAGTTATTTGTATTCAGGGTAACTAATATCATGGCCTAGTACTGCAACAACGGATGAGCAATTACAAGAAATGTTGAATATGGTAATGCCCGCATCAGCCTCACTCTTCTGTATGATGTTGTTAGTAGAATTAGGAATCTGAACAACAATTGCACTCTTCCATATAGCAGTACCAATGAAGCAACAGGGATCCTGAGTACACTACAACAACAGTTGCTAGTGGCGGAGCTTGCCAGAAATTTCCGGCAGGGCAAAAGACAAATTATTAGTGTTTGGAGGGGGGGCATATGCCCCTCCCCCCCCCCCCCCCACCCCACCCCACCCCACCCTCTCAGGCTTACACTAAGCTCTGGTAGCGATGGTTACCATAAATGAGGAAGTAAGGTTCATTGTGTTCGACATGATGAATGCACGATAGACATACTTTCCAACCAATATGGGTGTCCCATCATTTTTGTGGTCGTCATGAATATAACCTCCAAATGAATGAAAAATTACGGCAAATGTAGATGATGCAACAAAAATTGATCCAATGCCTAGGGACTAAAGTGGAATCTTTAAGCACCTCCTTTCTTTTATTATAAAATTTTGCTCTCAGAGCACTGACGATCCTTGCGACACATGACACCCTTCATAGCACCAACAAATAAGAGTTTGCAGCAAATTTGTGCTTCTCTAGTATGCACAAAAACAAAGACATAAGCTAGGTGAAGAAACAGGACATACACTTAGGCCGGACAAATAAGGCGACCGCCCCGGTCCCGACAAAAGGGGAGTCCAATAATATCAACCACTTAACTATTATCAGTTACATTAAATATATTATCAAATATCATAAGAAGGACTAAATTTGTAGGTGCCCACTTAGATTAATAGTGTATACCACATATGTAGAAAAAAAAACCTGATCTATGGTGGCGAGTTTAGTTGGGCGGATGCAAGACAAACCAGGATTAATAAAAATATATTAACTAAATATACACAGTTAATTATGTGCAAGCAATTTTATTCCGAAAACTTCCACTAGCCCTTGTTTATGGGATAGGTGATGCCAAGTGCATTGCATGTAGAGTATATCAAATAATCAAACCGCATGTTTGCCAAAAGAGATAGTCTAATCAATTAGACTTTTTATTATTTGGTGATTCTATTTTAGTACCAAATAGAGAGTATACACATGTTGTCAACTGAGATTGAATTGATAAGAACTTGCAAGAAACATTTGACCATAATAAAGAATCATGTAACAACTACATTAAAGATATTATCAAATATCATAAAAAGTTAAACCATGAGCCTTTCAGCCCCATTTAGCCCAACAAAAGATGAATATCCCGGCCCATTATTGCAAGAACGGATAAGTGATGCATGTAAAATGCATACATGAACTTTGCACTATATCACACATATTCTAATCATATTTGCATCATATAAGGGTTATATTACTGTTATTTAATGATTTTAGGAAATAAATCAATTGTTTCCTATTTTTATGGAATTAACCCTGCGCAGGCAGAAAACCCTATTTCTTTCCTTTTATGTTTCAGGGACCCAAACGTCGTCCAAAAATTATGGAAAAATACAGGCGTCAGTATTTTGGAAGGAGGAAGACCTCGGAGCGGAGCGAAGGAATCAAGCAAACGGAGCCCGCAAGGCAAAAAGGGGGTGGCCCACGCGGCCAGGTACTGTGGCCACGTGGGGCCCACTTATTTGGCCCTCGTGGCTCCGCTGCCGTCGATCTTTCGTCCACCGACTCTGTCTTGACCTAAAAACGCCTATAAAAAAGGTCCCTGGCGTTTCGCGAAGGGAGCGCCGCACAAACACAGAAACACCGAAACGGAGATCAGGAGCTGCAGATTGGAGGGGGAAAACTCCGGCGGGGCGCTGCCGGCGTGGTCTCCATCTTCTCCATCGACTTCTCCACGTCTCCATGATGAAGAGGGAGTAGTCCACCTCTGGACTATGGGTTTGTGGAAGTAACTTATGTATCTCTCCTCTCTTGAGCTTCACTAATTAGTACCGTATTGTAATACCTATGTGGTGGATCTTTCTATGAGTTAATATATGTTTGAGATTGCAATGTTTGTTTCAGTTATGAGTATAGATGCATATTATGTACCCCGTTCTTGTCTACTTGTTATGATCAAGCATGTTTATGAGAGCGTGTGTGGGGGAACGTGCGCATTAGTTGGAGTAACGGGGAGTGGTGAGTGCGGTAAGCTGACAACTTAATATCGTGATCCACTTGGGTGTTTATCTTACTTTGTTACCTCACTAGGGATAAACAAAAATATCATGCTGCAAGGGTTGAGGGTGACCAAGCTTCTTCCTGTGACTAGATCCAGCATGTTCTTATTTTCACTTCATGTCATGAAACTTATTGCTATACTCTGAGTCATCTTAATTACTGAGGTGTTATGATTTGGTTCGCATCTTGGTGGAGTATAAGAGAGACTAATAATCAAAAGGTCTCTATGTTAGGACGTGATGCCCATATATCTAAGTAACTTGTTATCAAACTTTGTGTTGCAATCTCATATGTTAACTCTGTGTGTGTTCCATTGTCTGCCACTTTATAAAGAGAGAGTGCATTTGTGAAACCATGAACCCCGGTCCATTTTTAATCATAAGAAACACCTTTCCAACACCATATACCACTTTTCTATTTTCAGCCATCATTAAATCCGAAAATACAAAAATACTTTTCATCTTGCATACATCATTAAAAAACCCAAAAATATCATTTACCATTGCATCCACCACCATTGCATATTTATTTCCTGTTTGCATTGCATAACTATCTTGATATCATTCTTACACCTTGTGCTTGACAACCACAGGTGAGGTTGAGGACCAAAACATTTAACTTTGTTTTGTAGGTAACCAAAAGAAGGATAAGAACATATATCTTCACTACTGATTTCCGAGAGTTCGATATTAAACCCTCGAGTCACCCTCGTGGGGAAAACACGTCTTCCACTACTATACACTCTGCACTTGGAGTCTCAACCTAACCCATTTACTTTTGACGCAGGTAACTACGCACCGGAGATCAACAAAGTGTTTTCTGGCGTCGTAGATCAATCTCTTCAAGGGCCATCAAGACTGTTTTCTGGCGCCGTTGCCGGGGAGCGAAGAAGCAACACCGCATCAAGATTCACTCGTCAACTACGCGCCCATCATAGTAGCATCATTGGGTATCAATATGCAATGTCTAGAAATGTCGAATATGGTAATGCTCAAATCAGCCCCACTCTTCTACATGATGTTGTTAGTAGAATTTGGCATCTGAACAACAACTGCACTCTTCCATATAGCAGTACCAATGAAGCAACAGGGATCCTGAGTACACTACGGCAACAGTTGCTAATGGCAGAGCTTGCCATAAATTTCTGGCTGGGCAAAAGACAAATTATTAGTGTTTGGGGGATACTAATTGTTTCCCATATAAGCTCATCCAAAAAAAGCACCACAAGTTTGTACAATGCTGGGGGGCATATGCCCCCCCCCCCCCCCCACCCCATGAGGCTTACACTAAGCTCTGGTAGTGATGGTTACCATAAATGAAAAATGAAAAGGTTCATGTATTCGAGATGATGAATGCACGATAGACATACCTTCCAACCAATATGGATGTCCCAACATTTTTGTGGTCGTCATGAATATAACCTCCACGTGGACGAAAAATTACGGCAAATGTAGATGATGCAACAAAAATTTATCCAATGCCTAGGGACTAAAGTGGAATCTTTAAGCACCTCCTTTCATTTATTATAAAATTTTGCTCTCAGAGCACTATCATCCTGTAGACGATCCTTGCGACACATGACACCCTTCATAGCACCAACAAATAAGAGTTTGCAGATTTGTGCTTCACTACTATGCACAAAAACAAAGACATAATCTAGGTGAAGAAACGGACATACACGTAGGCCCGACAAATAAGGTGACCGCCCCGGGTCCCGACAAAAGGGGGGCCCAATAATATCAACCACTTAACTATTATCAGTTACATTAAAGATATTATCAAATATCATGAAAAGGACTAAATTTGTAGGTGTCCACTTAGATTAATAGCGTATACCACGTATGTAGAAAAAACAAACCTAATCTATGGTGGCGAGTTAAGTTAGGCTGATGCAATTCATTCATGGGTTAATAAAAAATTATTACCTAAATGTACATAGTTAATTATGTGCATGCAATTTTATTCCCAAAACTTCCACTAGCACTTGTTTATGGGATAGGTGATGCCAAGTGCATTGCATGTAGAGTATATCAAATAATCAAACCGCATGTATGCCAAAAAAAAAGTCTAATCAATTAGAATTTTTTATTATTTGGTGATTATGTTTTAATACCAAATAGAGAATATACACATGTTGTCCGGAAATTCACTTTGGCACCCGGGTGCATATGCACCCGGTATAGGAAAAACATATTTCAAAATTTCAAAAAAATCTGAAATAAAATTTCACGGATAGATCTTCATATTCTATGTGTTCACAAAGTCGTTTCACCAAAAATCGATATATTTTTTTGCCTTGTATAAAAAGACAAAAAAAGTGTCATGAAATGCCTTATTTTAACCAATTGTTTTTTATGCAAGTCACAAAAATTGTCGGTTTATCGTGAAACGACTTGATGAACACATAACATGTTAAGACCTACACGCGAACATTTTTTTCCAAAAAATTTCACATTTCAAAATATGTGCAAAATGCATTTTAAATAAAGGGTGCATATGCACCCGGGAGCCAAAACACCACTCCCCATGTTGTATGATATTGATTGATAAGAACGTGTAATAAACATTTGACCATAATGAAGAATCAAGTGACAATTACATTTATGCTCCGCATGTTTCTACATACATATATGCTTAACTACTCATATGCTAAAATATTTATTAAGATATTTTCAACCATATAATTAGAGATCTCTTCCGTAAATATATATAGTTTATCTAATTGTAAAAGTAAAATTCATAAAGAAAATAATGTTACGGATCAGTTTTTGAATATAGCGCAAGTGTATGTTATGTGTTTATTTATGTCAATTAAGTAACATAAAATTATATTGATAATTTATATAAATTATACTTGATCACACTGTAGCATGATACGAATGAGTTTGAAGTATAAAATTTTATTACAAGATATAATCTCAATTCACTCGTGCATCAATTTTGACAAAACTTAAATTGTAAAAATAACCGAAACATGATATAATCTTATTCATTTTTCAGTAAGTTTATATCGTGGTACATCAAAGGGAGTCTCCCGATTATTTTTTGTGAAATTCAAGTTCATATTTTTATTCCCAAGAAGGCCAAAACATGTCAACATACCTGTCTGGACAGCTTCATCAACTAGGGTATTACCTTGTTGATCCTTCATATTCAAGATCCACTGAAGGGATTGATTGTTGCACGTATCCCGGATCTTTCATATTCAAGATCCACTAAAGGGATTGATCTAGCAAACCAGCGTGCCACCAATTTTTAATAAAGAATTTCTATTGTGGTTAGTTCCCACCGAGAACATGAATGGGAAACAACCCGGCATCATCCGGTTGATAGAGTGCATATTCTTTGGCTTCAAACATTAGCTAGTATACTTTCAATGACCCAAATCCAGATGTTATAGCAGATGCAATGACCCAAATCCATGTGATGATTCGGTTGCTGAATTCGGATGTTCCCTGTAATGGACAGTAATAATTGTAACATGTACTCTCTAGTTAAATTGGTATCTACTTAATGGATTTGCTCTACATTGAACATCCTAGGCTGAAGTAAGGTCATTGCGTGACATATCTTAGTAGTGGACTTTGGAGCCTCTCATTTTATATTTATTTTAGATTGTGTGACACAAGTTTTTTAATTTAATATTAGTTCCTGAATTTTGTCTAGTTCCTGAATTTTGTCACTATATTGGGTAGTGAAATATGGTCATTGATATCCTATAGTAGTTGCTTGGGGCATGTTATTCACTCACTCTTGCCAACTGAATTGTCTATAAATAAAAACTAGATCACATCATGAGAACAATATGCATGTAATAGAAATGTTCATTCCTAATTTAATTTAACATATTCTAATATAAAATAATCTTAAGAGTGCTGATTTCTATTTTTACTGTTCAGTTGAGGTATATAGCTCGCAGAACATTGTTCATCTTCACAATGTCTCTTCGTGCTTATTATACACGGGGAAGCTTGAGTATTCGTCTACATGGGGAAGCTTGAGTATGACTTGCATTGATAAAAGATTGACCTTTAGGTTAGCACTTCCCTTTTGTTAAATCTTGCTTTTGTGGTTTCGTTATCTGTGCAGATTTATGGACTTTATATTACCATGTACGATTTAAAAGGGTCTGATCGACGTAATTGATTAGAAAATGTTGGTCTCAGTTGTTTAGCATAGTAAGTCCGCCTTGAGATTCTTTTGAACACGCTATGCAGCAGCATCTCTAGCATGGATATTCCTATATTTCTCAACAATAGTTTGGTCTCTCCGAAGTGTCAGGCTCAAAGGTCGTCATGGTACGAATTTTCTTCGGTCTGCTAATTCCTCGTACATACCGTGCTTAGTCTGTCTAGATAATGAGTCGGTTTTTGTTCCTTGATCTAGATAGTGAGTCGGTTTTTGTTCCTTGATCTAGATAGTGAGTAGGTTTTTGTTCCTTGATCTACCAATTGTGCTACTGCAGTGGAGTTCTTTTTATCAGATAGGTTACTTTGAAAAGAATGAATTCTTCTAAAATTCGGTTTTCCATGGTACGATGTGACTATGTATGTCAAATAATTTTTTCACTAGTACTAGCTTGTGTTGGTTCTCAGTCTTAGTTGCCTCATCCAATTCATTGATTGAGTTCCTTTGTCTATAATTTGGATTATAATTTTGAAATAATAGAAATTCATCCATTTATGCCACTGGAGAAGTGGACGGAGTGAGCTCCGGCATACGGCTCTAACAACAGTTCTCAGAGGACGAGCTCAGGTACGATGAAAACTTGAAACGAGAGGGGGGTTCTGAACCACGCGCAGTGCACTCCCGTTGCTTGTTGCCTCGTCATCATATATCTACTTCGGCGAAAAGCAAAGCTGACGAACTTACATACCATCGCTGCCTCTATGGCGTATGGCCTCACATAGACTGGCCGCGACAGTGAGTTCGTCAGCTTTGCTTGAGTTCAAGTCATACAGTATGACTTGAATTGTGGTCACATTTCTGGGCAGGCTGGACGCCGCACTGCAGGTCGCCATTTCGGGCTAGAGGTCACATTCTGATTAAACTTGAGCGCGTTATGTACCGATGTGCTTCTCACAGGGCATTAATCTTCGGTCTGCAGATATGGCTAGCGCTAGCGGGCTCAGTCCTTCTCGTCAATGGCCAAAGAGCTGCTGCGAACCACAGAGAACGAGAAGGGCTCATGCATCATAATCTTTGTTTGAGTAGGCTAACATCACTTGTGCGTTCTGTTGTAAAGTCCTCTTCGCTTCTCTTTCCACTTGCTTATAGTTTGTCGATTGTTTTGTAAGTTCACCCTCAGATGCATGTGGAACATATGTGCTGCTGCCTTAAGATTTTTTTTTTCATTCATAGAAAACAGAGTGTCAGTGGGAACTTTACATAGTCAATTGTTCCACTGCACCAAATTTTATTTTTTACTACATTGATAAGTTCATTATCATATTTGTCGCAGATACTATGATCATATCAAATAAACGCTTCTGGTGTCCTGGCGAAGGAATGTTGACAGACAGCCACTGGTCAAGTACATGACACATTCAGTATATGATGGATGAGAAGGCAACTGAACTGACCATAATGTGTTAATAATGTGATGTTTGAATCAAAGAATCAGGAGTGAGTGAATACACCCGCTTCCAGATGGATGATCAGAAACATCACAAGAAGCAACAAGTAAATGCATAACACCACAACACATCCAACAATAATTAGCAAGCCAACAGCAGTATAGTCGTCACATCAGCTGATAAAAGCAACCTGCTTCCAGATGGATGATCAGAAACATCACGAGAAGCAACAAGTAAATGCATAACACCACAACACATCCAACAATAATTAGCGAGCCAACAGCGGTCTAGTCGTCACATCAGCTGATAAAAGCAAGTACAATAACTGTTTACACATGCCGCAGAGGTCCACAAAAGAAAAGCAGTGAAGAGTCTAGCTTTTCTTCGCTACTAGTTGAACAGATACACCTCCAGCATGCCGCAGCCGAGGAGTACGCATCTAAACATTCTCCTTACAGCATAACATAACATAACATAAAAGGAACATAGCAAGCTAAGGCCTAAGCAGCAAGCACTGATGATGTACAGCTGCTGTCTCTAAGCTACTATTTACTCCTCGTCCTCCTGCGATAAGCCAATCAGAGAGATGTTAGCAAAACATGTAAATTCCATCCACACTGCAGTGTGCAATCTACACAAGATACTGTGATGCATAAATTTTACATACCTCGCCATCATCCTCGACGTCGGACTTCGACTTGTCAGAACCTTCTCCCTCCTCCTCATCAGCATCAGTTTTGGCCTTCTTGGAGCTAGTACTCTCCTGATAAAATTAAGCATGGAATATTAGTACCTCAAATCTGAGAAACTAGATGCAGTACAAGCTTAATGTCATGAAATTGATGGCAGGCATAATTCTACCTTCTTGTTCACAGCCTTGGTCTCTTTGACCTCCTGCTTCTTGCCTCCGTACTTCGCCTTCTCCTAAACAAGTCATACATTCATCAGTTTGAGATCAAACAATTTGCCTTTACTTACATCAACACGTGTAAAAATTACTACACATCAAAGTGAGACTCATTGAGGGTAAAGTATTTCCATGTTTGCGTTAACATAACTACAGATCCTAGTGAGACTAATTTAGAGTTAAGTAATTCCATGTTTGCGTTACCGCTCCCGCGTGATTTTTCTGGAAAGGCAAGGAACATTGTAACAGAGATAGACAGTGCAATCATTTGGGTGGTAACGGAGGGCAGGCCAGGATGTTGGATAATAGGGAGGCTAGGATGTTGTACAACAGCGCCATTTTCACAAACATAACGGCACAAAGCATTTTCCCCAATAGTAGCATTTTCCCCAATAGTTATTACATGTAACCACTGCAAAATCAGACGACCCTCATCCCACACACTGCATCAAGGCGGGAACATTGCAAAGGAGACCGACGGCGTCGACATTTTCGGGTAGATCTAGTGGTATTTCGGCAAGCAGGGGCAAAAATGACGGCGCGGGAGCAACCTAACCCTAAATTAACCACATAAGCAGTGCAGAAAATCACACAAACCTCATCAGACATGGTGCGCCACTTCTCCCCAGCAGCCTTGGCGACCTAGAAGCAAAACAACCAGCCAGCACAACGCACACAGTTATTACACATCGTCCATATCAACGAAACCCTAGAACTAAAACCCTAGATGCAAACTAGGGTTTGGCTAAGAGGTGACTCACCCCGGCGACGCCCTTCGCCTCAGGGTGCTCCGCCATGTACTGAGGCCTGAACTCGGCCCTGCCGGAAAGTTTTACAACAAATATCAGAAGACGGAGACGCGTAGATCTGGAGGCAGGGGAGAGGGAGAGCGGGCTTACAGGAAGACGAAGAAGGGGGTGGGGGCGCGCTTCGGCTTGGCGACGCCGCCAGCGGCCGCCTTGTGCTTGCCAGAGGCCTTGAACCTGCGGCGGCCCAGCACAACGGACGGAGACCAGTTAGTCGGCGCAACGCCATGGAACGAGCGCACAGGAAGAGGAGACCGGAGAGGAGGAGGTGACTTACGATGCGTCGCCGTTGGCCTTGGACCTCATGGTTGCAGGCGGGCGGGGAGCGGCGGCTAGGGGTTTCGGGAGGGTTAGGGCTCTGGTGTGGAACTGCAGATGGGGGAGCGAGAGCAGATGGAACGGGAGGGAAGTGGGGTTGGTTGGGGAAAGGAGAAGGCGATGAGTGTAGTAGTGGCCGCAAGCGGTGGGGGTCAGTTGCGACGAGCGTTGGGCCGAAAAAATGGGCTGGGCTAGGCTGGACTTGCACTCTTTAAGCCAGTTAACTTGTGCCGTTTGTCCCTTCGGGGACATCCGATAAAACTTGGGAAAAGTATAGTAGTCACCCGGGGATCCGAGCTTCCATCCTCCGGGTCCCCATCAACCACGTGTCCATTTTTCTGTCCACAATCCCGTTTTTGCTACGGTAGCAAAAAAATATCCCGATTTTTGCTACATGTAGCAAAAACTTTTCGGTCCAAAAAATAGTCCCCCAGAGCCCGTTTTTGCTACGGTAGCAAAAAAAAGTCTCCGGCGATGTCTCCGGCGAAGTTGATTTTGCTACAATAGATCAAAAAATTTGCTACTATTGTTATCTGGTTTTGCTACAATAGATCAAAAAATTTGCTACTATATCTCCGGCGAGGTCTCCGGCGATGTCTCCGGCGAGTCTCCGGCAATGTCTCCGGCGAAGTTGATTTTGCTACAATAGATCAAAAAAATTTGCTACTATTGTTATCTGGTTTTGCTACAATAGATCAAAAAATTTGCTACTATATCTCCGGCGAGGTCTCCGGCGATGTCTCTGGCGAGAGTCTCCGGCGATGTCTCCGGCGAAGTTGATTTTGCTACAATCGAACTTTTTTGTTGCTACAATAGCATAAACTTTTTGCTACCACGTGTCCGGCGAGGTATCCGGTGAGGTCTCCGGCGAGGCCAGAATTTTCCTTTCATGTTCTGTGTACGAACCGTTTTTTGCTACAATGCAGCAAAAGCGGGACGATTTGTAGCAAAAACGGGAGTTTTGTAGCAAAAGCGGGATTAGCCTATTTTTAGAGGACACGTGTCGGGCTGGCGACCCGGGGGATCGGACGGAAAGATCCCCCGGGGGACGCCTAGTCCTGTCCTAAAACTTGTTCCCCTCAACAACAAAAAATCCGATAAAACTTGTGCCGTTTGAGAGTTGGTCGGAGCACTCTGAAAAAAACGTCGGAGCAGCCCGACTCACCGGCGACGCTAGAGTAGCGATGTAAGGCAATCTAAATACAGAGATGCTTACAGAGGTGTTTACAAAATACCCAGATTTTTTAAATAGCAGTGCTTATATCTATAGTGTGGTTATCTGATTAAACATCTTCATGCCTTCATGCTATACTTGTGCTTAAGCAGAACTCAGATGATTTTTCTAAACATCTCTTAAGTATAGTTGGTCTAACGAGTTAGGATTTTGAGCGTGTTATTGCCCAGTTTAGCTTGATAGTAGATTATCTATTGTTGGTAATAACATGTCGAATGGCTATAAATTGTCTTGGGGGTGTATGGGTGCGAAGTGCAAGCTTATGTTCAATTATCTGTGATAGTTAAACCTGGGGCCATGCCTCACATGAAGAAAAGAACAACAAGCAACCATGCCAAACCAGGTTTACAATTGTGATTCCTCGTCGCAGAAGAACAAAGCACCGACTACTTCCTTCGGAATCACAACAGCAAGGGGCCAAACGGGACCATATATGCTATAAATCAATCAATTGATATGTTCATATCAGTATTGACTATTGACCACATTAACAGCTTGCAAGCATACATCTGCATAAAGGGTAATCACTAGTTGCCACCCTCACTATAACACTGCAAAGAAGCCGAATTGTCACTCCGACTCCGTCAGTATCTTGGTGTTACTCTCAAGTCCGGTTATTTTGCCACCTACATCTGAAATTGCATGACATTCTCCTTCCACGAGCTGTTATCCAGGCACCTCTCATAGAAAGTTACCTCACCATCCAATTTCACCGCTATGGCAGCCATGCTTCGTGTCCCATATCGTGCCTGAAAAAGATAAAGAGAGATTTCCAGCATCCCGTTGCATGGTAGAATTCAGTGGCGGAGCCAAGCAGCTCAAGAAGCCTGGGCAAGGCCCACTGTCTATGACGCTGGCTCTTATTTGCCCCCGTAAAAATAGTTGATAATGAGTATTTAGCAGTAATATTTAATGGGGCATGGCCGGAGCAACCCGGGCAGCTGCCCCAGGTCGCCGGGAGGTAGCTCCGCCACTGGTAGAATTGCCAAAACGGGGAAGCAAGAAATTGAATCGGTTGCAGGATAGGCATGGCATTTACCAGAGCAATCCACATCAACCATGAGAAGTGATTTTTGGACGAAAATAACATGAAATAAGTATAAACATACATATTTACCTGACCCTTCTCCGTGTCAATGAATATAGAGCTTAACTGGTATTCCCAGTCAGGATCGACACCAGTGTCAGGCACCGCACATCTGTCAGCCTTGACAGTGTCAGTCATCAGTTCTTCAACCATCTGCTTCAAAGAGACTTCTGCATCATCATGAATTGCAATATATTTGTTGAAACTCTGTCCTAAGCGCAACGCCTGTAGGGTGAGAAATGAAGTCCACGAGTAAACAAGTCTTGTCCGAATTCAAATAATTAGAAGAATCTGGGACAGTTTTGTTATTTATACTACACTTCAGACAACAATAGGAATAATTTTGAACGGACATGTGAATTTCCTCATATTTGCCCACCGCTTATATGGCAGCATATGTGAAATGGCGCATACAACCTCGTTATGACAAGATGAACTAACATGTACCGGTAGTGTCACACACCGTATAAACATTCTAAAGCCAACAAACAGCTCAATAAATAAACCTATGCAATTTAATTACCACATTATTCATACAAATAGCATCAGAGGAAGAAAAGAAAAGATTTGGCATGTGAAAAGGTCAACTGCAAAGAAAATAACATGAATAATTCCAGTTTTTGGATAGTACTTTCCTGGACTATTGTAAAATCAACGGAATTATTTTGTTCAGATTTAGCAGTGGAAATAACAAATCTGGCCCAGCAAGCATGCCATCACAAATTGAATATAATAATAATAATGAGAACTCGCATAAAAGAGAGATGAAGCATTAAACAGGGGTGTGGCAAAATAATTGGCTAAAGCCAAGCAAGTATGGTAGCACCGACTTGCATAGGGTACCTGTATCTCAAAATATCTTGCAACTTCCATCAGAAAGTTATAGCAAAAAGGAAACTTGACTCTAGTGGCAGCAAAGACCTACCCAGAGAAGGAAATAAATCACTCCTAATCATGAGTGCCGTTGTTGCTTACCTTTGGCCAAGGGGAGTCAATGGCAGCATTAGAAAGCACATGACACCCCGAAGAAACTGTTTGAACCACAGGAACGCCACCAGGTTTATTAGAGACGTAAACCATGGTTTCTGAATGCACATCAGCCAATATAAGATTAAAACCATTGTACTGATCTACTTCTTTTGCAATTTCTGTTGCATATTCCAATGGGTCCTGCCTGCCCTATATCAGAAATATCATAGTCAATAACAAAACATGGATTCATTTGAATGATAATAAATGAGGTTTAAAAAGTTGCGATGAAGAAGAGAGATTCCAGAGAACATATTGTGATTTTACATTTGTAAGCAAATCAAATGGGTTGCTCACTTGCAAATACAAGAAGTCTTAAGCAAAAGCAATACTTCATATTTTTTTAGTAGGAAAGATGAACTGAACCACCAACGTATTTCAGCCTAACATTCGACACAACCATGCCATGTCCAATGATGCTGTCTACACATTCAAGTTACGGTACTATTTATGTTTTGAGAGTTGTGGGCGCAAGGTGAGTTTATTCCAAGGAGGCTTGGAGGCTTGGGAGCGGCGTTTTGGCACCCAGGAGCATATGCTCCCGGTATTTTCAAAAAATAGAAAATATTAAACTTCTCAAAAAAATTCGAAAAAAATCATGCATGTACCTGAGTATGGTACGCACGATCGTGACAAATTTCGCAACGAAATGACATCGTGGACACCCTGTGCAAAAATGACAAATTTCTGACACATTTTTGTCAGAAAATTTTCATTTTTGCACAGGGCGCCCACGATGTCATATCGTTGCGAAATTTCACACGATCGTGCGTGCATACTCAGGTACGTGCATGATTTTTTCGGAATTTTTTGAAAAGTTTTTCAAAAAAAATTATGCTCCCGAAAATAACGGGAGCATATGAGCCCAGGTGCCAATCTCAATTTCCGGGCTTTTGGAGCATATGCAGAACAGGATCACACATTACTGTAATCTTAGCATCACAGCATACAAGGAAGTGAGGAACTATTCTGAAGCTGACAGAATTGACAAGGTCGCACCTGGAGAAACCTGACAGGAAGCTATCCTCTGGACCTCGCCCCGAGCCGGGGGCTGGGCTCCCGGACGTTGGTCAGGAAGGCCAGCTTCCCGGCCTTCGTGCACCCCAGCCACGTTCCGCCGCCTAGCTCGTCCTTGCCCCCGAGGATCTCCTCGCCCTCATGCCCCGCAGCGGCCCACCACTCCGCCGGCCGCGTCGGCCTTCACACAATCCCCGCGGGCACGGCTCAGAAATACGGAGAGATTGGAACGCAAATTGTAGGGGTGGATCTGGGCGAGGAGGGGAGGCGCGCACCTGGAGTGGTACTCGTCGCGGTTGAAGAGGAGGAGCAGGCCGTACGCCGGGTGAGACCGCCATGTCCAAGCTGCGATGCACATAGCCGATCGAGGGGGCGGCGGAAAGGGATCGGAGATTGTCGAAACGCGCGTGTGCACGGTGACCGCAGCACCCGTCGGCGGGTAGAGCACGACGGCGACGGCGAGCTGGTGTAATTGCAGAAAGGTCCCTCCGAAAATGCGAATTTGTGTTGTTCTTGCAGAAGGCTGCGAATTTCCGCAAAGTTATAGAGAACATATGAGGAGGGCGATTTGGTGCCCGGGACTAAATGCTCCGGAAATCTGGACCGATGGGTTCTGCTTGAGATCTGTGCGTGGGGACAGTAAAAACAGAGACGGGGCGGTGAATCTTATCCACATGCAGGCCGTGTGCGACGCACGGGAGACGGCGAGTTCTGGCGGGTTGCAACGCCGTATCTGTCTGTCCCGCAGGGACATGACGTCAAGAAATCATGGTCCCCCGGACCAGGAAAATCTTGGTATGGACTATGGACCCATCTCGTTCGGCAGCGTCGAGAGGCATCAGTTAATTTGTTTTCCGCTTGAAAATCTTGGTATGGACTCTGGCGGTAAGGTGTTCCATGAGCGGGGTGGAGGCTACGGATGTAAGCGTCGAGGGAGCATCGGAGATGGCTGGGATCGGGTTTCTTCTAGATCTGGTTGACAGGTAATTTGCTCTGAGCTATGACTCTCTCGATTTGTATGGTTGCTGGTAGGAAATTGGGGATTTAGAGATCCGGCGCTGCAGGTTCCCGATGCCAGAAGCTGGGGGAGATAGCCAGGACCCGCTCAACCACTTGCTCGCAGCGTCGAGATGAAGGCACGGACAAAATCGAGGTGGAGAGCAAGCGTCCCAGGCTTTCGCATCCGGGGACTCAAGCTTCAGCGGCCCAGTTTGACCCGCAGGCAACGGGTTGGGCGAGAAGGTAAGCGTGAACTGCAACCGGATCAGTTGTGACCACAGATCCATGGAACCACGGCCTTGCGCCTTGCGGTGGCCTTGTTGGCCTAGGCGAGGTCGGGAGCAGCAGGATCTGGCCTCGCGGATCGCTTGGACCGGCACCGCCCAAATCCTCATCCGCGTCGGGGCGTCATGCCGTCACAAAGCGCGCTGAGTGCTCGCCACGCGAGGACGCTCGCGATGGAGCAGCGCCATCCTCCTCGCCGCGCGCACCGTGCGCGTCCGCGCCTGGGCGCCTGACCGGAGCTGCAGCCATGGCGCCGCCAACGGACGCATCCTGCTCCGGCTTGACCTCCGCGCGCCGGTGCTGTTGCTGGCGAGGAAGGCGCAGGCGCTGGGGCAGTTGGTGCCCAGGTGCCGGAAGCTTGCCTTCGCGGAGCTCCTGTCTGAGGCGTCCGACTACATGGCCGCCTGGAGATGCAGGAGCGCGCCATCGCTGCGCTCGCGCAGGCCCTCTCCGTTGTTTCTCTCTACTCGTCGTCGCCATGATGATCGATGCAGACTGCTCCACGATTCCGCGCTCAGATATGGCATTGAAGTTAGCAGGCTCGTGTTCCACACTTGCATCTCCTCTGTCTCGTGCATTTCCATGATTTTGCCGTGAAAATCTGTGGGGATATTCCATCGATTTCCTCTGTCACAGATATTCCTCTTAATGTGCTATCCACTGGTAGCATTTTTCTATGTAAATTGTGTCAAGATGTGTTCATACGTGTGATGCTATATTGATCTAAAATAATTTTTGCTCGGGTTGTTACATGCCTGAAGTGTCTTTTAGCCTGAAGCAGATGGTCGTCCTATTTAATTGTTTGTTCGCGAACTGAAATAGGTTTGTCATCAAATTTGTGTTCTCCATTTGCTTGCCCCGTCATTTTTAATTTTTTGTGTCATGCAAATGTTTGAGTAGAAGTCGCTGACACACATGGTAGTTTCAATTTTGAGTAGAAGTCGCTGACACACGACCTACAAATTAGTGTTCTATGCATGAACAAGGTGCAAAGTGGGGAATAGATCTAGGTTTCGTGTTTAATGTGGCCAGGTGGTGGATATAGCTGAGCTGACGGCGTCAGTTGTGAACGCAACAGGAAGGTCTAGGACGCGGCCCGATCCGTTCCCTAGCATCTGTCCCGGTAAAATACAGCTCAGTCAACGCCCTGCCTACAGTGGGCCACACCGATTTTAACCACAGTAAAAGTAGACGCGCGGGACCATGGGAACACATCCCGACGCAAATGGAGGGACGGGATTTCCGGTGCATGTGAGCCCGGGCTCCAAAACGAATTTCCGAGAACATATGTCATATATGAGTACAGCAAATCATCTGTGTGTTGTTCCTTGAATAAAAAATGGAGATCGCATGCACCGGCAAAATGCAAATTGTTTGGTTGGCTGGCGACGAAGTACACGCTTTGGACCTCTGATAGAAGGGCTCGACATGGGCTACAGGAGCACCCAGATGCGTGCTACACATGTCTGCAGGAGGAAGACAATGTGGATCACGTTCAGGTACGCTGTGTATACGGGAGACAAGTCTGGTTTGGATGTTTACAGCGAGCAAGAATTCAGATTCAGGAACCGAGCGCTGATAGTAACCTGGAGACCTGGTGGCTGAGAGCCGAGAGAGGGTACGGAAACAAGACAGGAGACAATTTGACACGCTGGTAATTCTTGTAGCGTGGATGCTCTGGAAACAAAGGAGATGAGTTCAATGTTCTGTACCACAGCTGATTGACAGAATCGGAGATGAGTTCAGAATGTGGCCACAAGCGAAGGAGGGAGGGAGGATAGATGTCGCGAGAGAGTAGCTAGGGTGTGAGTGCGGAGTTAGCTAGCCTTTCTGTTCGCAGAGGGTTTTAGCAATCTTGTACTACCTCCGATCCATATTAATGGGCTCAACTTTATCTAGATACGGATGTATCTAGTTAAGTGTTTAGACTAGATGCATCCGTATCTAGACAATGTTGAGACCATTAATATGGATCGGAGGGAGTAAATGTTTTGCTTCTCCTTCTATAAAAATAAGGTATGCCTTTGGCATACTCTAAAAAAAAGAATAAAAAAAGGGAAGCCTTAATTAGTTCGGAGAGTGTTTTTTTCTCCGAGATTCTGATAGTTTAAAAATATCGAAAAAATCTCGGATGTATCCAGGTGTATCCCACAAACGCGCAAAAAATTAAATTCAAATAGTTTATAATCCGAGATACACAAAAAAGGTGGGGAGGAGTGTCAAGCGTGAGAACCAGTCGCAAAACTCTAAACGGGTGTTAGCGTTGAAGATGACGAGTTCCTTTGTTGCGATAAGCCATTGACCGAAGCATACATCTCTCAAAATGTTTTTATTTTTATTTTCAATCAAACATGTTCTAGCACGCGTCAATCCCTGCGTCACTTCGCGAAGTGCCTTTTACTTCTTCAATTCTTTTTGAATAAGCTTAATTATGTTTCACACATGCACATCTTTCACCCACAAATGATATCTTATTGTTTTACGTTTTTTATGTTTATTTTATTTGTTATTTTATATGATGATTGCTTGTTGTTATTTACATTGCAATTTAGTATTATACTTTGAGTAATAATGATCATACTAAAATTTGTATCTATTGATAATAAACTCCAAGTCCATATTTATGTATCATCTTTATGCTCGAGACGAGCATATATTAAGCTTGGTGATGTTGATATATCAAAACGAATATATGAACTATGTTGTTTATTATATCACAGTCTCATACATTCGCATCATAATTAGAGTTTCCACCATGTCTTTTAGTGATGTATGGGATTTCCCGCGAAATTCCTTTATTTTGGTTGTAACTCTGTAGAGCCAGAATTTCATGTTTTTGCGTATTTCGGACTTTCAGTGAGCTCGTTCATCCGATGACGTCCAGTGTTTCGTCCAGGCCTTTTTTAATATAAAACCGACTATATATACCCTCCTTTGTGAATTATTGAGGCAATCACCATCATAGAAACACCGAAACAGATACAGAAACTTCGCCCCTCCGTAAACAAATGGAGGGACGGAGCCACCTCTGGTTGCTCCATCGACTCTTCCAACGTCATCTCCATCGTCTCCATGAGGAATATGGAGTAGTCCATCACGGATTATGGATTTGTGGAAGTAGCTTGATCAATATTTCTCTAATGTTGTCAATTTTAGAACCATATGAGCTGCCTACATGATTATGGTCACATATCTAATTTCCTTATAGTGGATCTTTTGATATTTGATGAGTTATGAGATGCAACTTATAGTTGTGCTTGAAATATTTGTATATGCATATCATTACCCTATTCATGTATGCCGGTTCTGATCAAACTAGTATGCTAGAACGCGGAAGGGGCAACATGTGTATTAGTTGGAGTAAACTTGTAACACTAACTAGATAGTGTCAAAACATTTGGGAGCTACTATGGCTTTTACCTTTCTATATTTTCCTCACTAGAGATAATGAATGCAGCGTGCTAAGTCTGACTTGTGAGTAAATATAGAGCCCAAGTCCTCTCGGACGCAGATTTGGGTTCTTATTACTTAAAAAAAACGTTGTAGGGGCTTCCCCTACCGCATTCTTTTCAAAAAAAATAGAGGTCAAATGAACCCCAAACCCCGGTTCATTTTAAGCATAAGAAACAACTTTTTTTACTTTACTTTACTTGCATTTACATTATATGTATTTGTTTATGCCGAAAGTACAAAAATATTTTACTTTTTTTTGCATTTATAACCCCACGTCAACAACGCTTTTCTGGCACCATTGCATTTAATTTACTTTATTTTATTTGCATCTCAAACACCGTGTTTCTTGATAACTACCACAATGGAGTTGGGGACACAAGTCAGTCATATTTGTTTTGAAGGTTGCAAGAAGAGAAAAAGGAGAGAGAAATAACATTTCACCAAGAGTTCGATAATAACCCCGAGTTACACTTGTGGGAATAACTTATTCTTGCCACAATACTGTGCTTGGAGTCCAAACTAGCGTACACGTAGTTTGTTGCCATCACACGCAGTGTCAGTTGGTAGCTGGATCTTTTCGCCGGTGCGAGCTCTCGGCGTGGGGGTTGCAGGCAGCGACCGGATATGGCAAAACATGTGATATCCTGGCCTAGGGCTTAATAGGATTGACAGAATACTCGTATCAACAAGTTGCAACTTCTTTCTGGAAGCTCATCTATATAGAACTCCGATGTAATGTGTGCTTGGCTCGGAGCAATACTGGGATGGGTGACCGACCGGAAAGTCCTTTCTCGGTACTCACGGGTTAGGACAAAGTGAGTAGAAAAAACTAGTGTTGGTATGTGGGGCCAGTATAGAGATTCTAGAGAGCTACCAAGGGTAATAGTCATCGGCTCGAGGGTGGGCCAGGGTACATTTGGTATCAGAGCCGACCCGACTCGCGGTTACACAGGTGTGTACGGGCCAGCGGCGCGAACATGTAGGACATGGGTCGGCACTGAGCTGCGTAGACAAGTGGAATATATGCCGGCACTGAACGCACAGACGGGTGCCAAGAGGGGAAGTTCCTCGAATAGGAGTTGACCGACGAGGGCGTCAGTCTTTTAAGGGGGAAAGGATGTGATATCCTGGCCTAGGGCTTAATAGGATTGGCATAATACTCATATTAACAAGTTGCAGAGAACTTGCCTGTGGCAAGATGGTTAGGAGGGTGGTTGTACCCCCAGCCCACCAGAGTTGAAACCCCAGGTTTGACGCTGGTGTTTCTCATTTAAGGTGGAATATTCTTCAGTGGGAGGCGACGTTCCCGTCGACAGCGAGGCTGAAAGTGCATGTGTTGCCCCATGCGTGGTTTTGGTAATTAATGACAATCCTTATGGACTAATGTTTGCTTTGAGATATTCTTGTAGATCTTGTCCATAGGAAAAGATTGGAGTTCATGTGTTGGACTCTAGAAGATTACATGATGATCAATGCTCTATTCAAGGGTTTATATGAAGAATGGTCATGTGTAGAGTTGAGCATATTGCAAGTATGTCTTGAAGGATTCAAGACATCATCTTTGTGAAACGGAACTTAGCGAGGCTCTCCCATAATGTAGTATGGGGGAGCATTTGGAGAAGTCTTCATCAAGCATGTGCTAGCAAGCACAATCAATAAAGGTGTTCCAACTTGAGTGAGTCAAGATCGTCATCATCTAGCTCAAGTGGAATGCTCAAGGCAAAGGTATGTTCTTGATAGGGTTTCTATTTTACCGGTCTCGTGGCGTTAGTGGGAGACCGGGTTATAGGATAGACGGCGTACTATCAAGAGGGGCTCTCAAGTGAGTAACTTGATCGCATCTTTGCGGAGAGCTCAAACATTTGCATTTTTGGCATATCATCTTTCTTGGTTCTTATTTTGCTTTTATCCATGTGAGAATTTAGAGCTTGTGTTCATCTCCATACCAAGCTCTAGTTCATCAAAAAGGATTTCATTTGAATATCTTGTGGTGTTTTTGATGTTGGAGGTTTTACCGTTTCATCTCTTGTAGAGAGGTCAAACTCTTCTCTTGTGTTATCCTCTCACATGATGGACTATGATGTGTATATGCATGATCTTGTAGTGCTTGTGATTATCTTCGGAGCAAGCCCAAGATCATAGAAAACGGAGTCCGGATGGAAAACTTGTTGCGTTTTCGTGTTGGAAATATTATCGGTTTATCCTTGAGGAAAGTTCCACACCTTCCCATGGGTGGTGACTTTACTCTATTTATGGTCCTTAATATTTCCAACCTCATTATCTTTCCAACCTCGTTGGTTTATCCCATTTGGAGTTTTCTCGCAAAAATTATGGAGGTTTCAATTTCGGGTTCTGGGTGGCCAGCCCCCAGGCCGGCCTGGCCGGCTCCCAGGCCGGGCGCCTCTGCTGGGTGGCCAGCCCCTAGGCCGGCCTGGCCGGCTCCCAGGCCGGCTGGCTCGGATGGGTGGCCGGCCCCCAGGCCAGCCTCCCTGTACTGCCCAACGGGCAGATTTTTTAGGGGACCTATTTAAGGGGCTTTCTTCCCCCATTGGTTCCCTAAGCTCTTGAGCAAGTTTTTCCCCTATCTCTCCTCCATTGTTAACCTTTGGAAAAGCTTGCCTACCTCTCAATCCCTCCCATGATTCTTGCATATCTTTGAGGGAAAGTGAGAGGAGATCAAGATCTTCATTTCCACCAATCCATTCCTTCTCTAAGTGAGGGGAACCTAGTTGATCTTGATCTTGGAGTTCTTGGTGTTTCTCCTCCATTGTTCTTCCTCTCTTATTCCCCCATAAGCATTTGTTGCTTTGTTGGAATTTGAGAGTGAAGGACTTGAGCACTTCTTGTGTTCTTGCCATTGCTTTTGTGCATCGGTTTATGCTCTCCACGACGATTCGTGGAAGTGAAAGTTCGTGAGCTTGTTACTCTTGGGTCTTTGGACCCTAGACGCCTTTTTGTGGCGGTTGAGGCCTTTTGTGGCCACTTGGGAGCTCCCAATCCTTTTGTGGGTTGTGCCTCAAGATTGTTGTAAAGGCTCCGGATTTCGCCTTGAAGGATTCCGATAGTGGAAGGTGAACCGAGCTTTTGTGCGAGGTTCATCGGAGAATAGGGTGAGGCCATTTGTGGCGTCTTGAGTTTGAAACTCACACCCTCCAACGAGACGTGCTCCCCTAAAAAGGAGAAACTCGGGAATACATCCTCGTCTTCGCGTGCCTCGATTATTTTTATACCCGAGCTCTTTACTTATGCACTTTACATTGTGATAGCCTTCGTGCTTGAAGTATTATATCTTGCTATCACATTGTTACTTGTCTTGCTTAGCATAAGTTGTTGGTGCACATAGGTGAGCCTAGTATATTTAGGTTGTTGGCTTGTTAATTTAAACACCTTGTTTTATTCCGCAATTATCAAGCCTAAACCGGAAAAGTTTTAAATCGCCTATTCACCCCCCTAGGCGACATCCTTGTCCTTTCAGAGGTGCCCGTGGTGACTTCGTCAGTCTGAAGACTCGACCCGCCGACTCGGTCTCTCGGAGGTGCTCATAGGGGTAGGGTGTACGTGCGTGCGTTCATAGGGGTGAGTGTGTGCGCGTGTATATGAGCGTCAGCGTTGTACTGTGTTTCGCAAAAATAAAGTTGCAACTTCTTTCTGAAAGCTCATGTCTATTAACTTCGATTTTAAGCGTGCTTGGCTCGGAGCAATATTGGGGTGGATGATCGACCGAGAAGTCCTTCTCGGGTACTCATTAGTGAGGACAAAGTGAGCTGAAAAGACTAGTGTTGGTCTCTGGGGCTAGTCTATAGATTTTAGAGAGCCGCTAAGGGTAACAGTCGTCGGCCCGAGGGTGGGTCGAGGTATTACGAAACCTTGTTGAATAAGCGAGGCCACTCTATGTGTCGCGTAGAGGGTGGTGTTCTATATCCTCACTTTTTCCGACAGAGGATTTGGAGAGCGTCAATGTCTGATTTCTCTAGCCATAATTGTAGCGGGGAATTATTCATGCTGCATCTTCGGGCGAATTTTAGAGTCGACTCTCGGCGGTTCTTCATCGATGGCAGGTCGATTCTCTGCCGACTTTGATGGTCGAAGGGCGACAACTCGAAGTTTTGGCGCGAGAGGTTTGTCCTCCTTTTTTTCCGCTAGCGCTAGAGCTTCCTCAACATCCTGCTGGAGGCCTGTCTCATTCGGCGCAACGTACATCGGTTGCTCCTCCCCCGTGTGTCGATGTCCTTGACGGCGGAGCGGCCGGTTATGGCCGATGGCGAATTCGTGGGAGTGAAGAAGAAGAAGAAGAAGGACGTGATTTGTTACTCTCATATGTTGTTTTGGGTCCTTGGTGCAACTATCGAGGACAAAGTTGTAATTTTTATTTTCGATGGGGTCCTCAGTGTTCATTATACTCCAGCCGGTCACACCTAATGCAGTATCTAGTCTATGTCGTAAAGAAGAAGTAAATTTCACCGTATGCTTTTTTTTTCTCGATCTGATCACCCGAAAAAGAAGTGGATGCTGAAAGTCACACGGGATTTAGACAGTTGTCAATCAGTCCGGCAACATCAAAATGGTTCGCACGCATCTGTAGAGTGATGTGCACCGCTACAGTTGCAAACTTGCCTTGCCGATTTTATCACAGCTGTAGTTGGTCTTTTTTTTTTTTGCGAAACACAGTACAACGCAGACGCTCACATACACGCGCATACACTCACCCCTATGAACGCACACACGCACACCCTACCCCTATGAGCACCTCCGAGAGACTGAGCCGGCGGTTGAGTCTTGAGATTGACGAAGTCACCACGGGCGCCTCGCTGTCGACGGGAACGTCGCCTCCCACTGAAGAATATTCCGCCTAAATGAGAAACACCAGCGTCAAACCTGGGGTTTGAACTCTGGTGGGCTGGGGGTACAACCACCCTCCTAACCATCTTGCCACAGGCAAGTTCTCCAGCTGTAGTTGGTCTATGATGTGTACCGCTGCACATCGACCTATTTGGCTGGCAGGCACCGTCTAGTCGAGAGAAAAATGGGCAAGAGGCTACTCCCGTACCGGTGCTCGCCTTCGCTAGCTCGGTGCCAATAAATTACTCTCCCTACACAAGCTAAAACCGAGCTGGACGCGTCGCCGCTGTGCTGCCCTGCCTGCCACCTGTAAGCTCCGCCCGGGGTTTCTCGTGCGCTTTGTAGGTGAGGTAGTGATGTGACCACACAAACACGCCAGGTGGCCCCACCACCCAGTTTTCGCGTGTGACCGAGCAAGCGTTCCTCCAAACGGTCAAAATAGAGGGAGAGACCACGGGTCCGTTGAGCCTTGAGAGGGGAGAGAGAGCGTCACTGAGCAGAAAGCCTGCGTGCAGGTTTCATACGGCAAAAAAGCCACATAATCTGGTATTACGAAAAGATACACGTATCCTAGTAGTGACGGAGGCCCAGAAAAGGAAGGCTTTTAATAATGGGCTGGGAGGGAGCGTACATTTGCTTGTTTTTGAGGAGGGGGAACCCACATTGCATCTCCAGCATCCAAAAACTCGATCCAAAACTCGCAGCGGCATCAAGCGGTGGAGCGGCAGCCCCCAATTTCCTTGGCCGTGTATGTACATACACATTTTGGGAAGGAAATATTACTACCAGTACTGACTAGCAAAAAACCCTTCAAGTTCCCCCAACCAATCTCAGCTCTCCCCCCTTCCAACCCCCTCCCTTCCATCCCATGGACGCCGCCGCCGCCGCCGCCTCCGTCTCCACCCTCTCCGCCCTCGCCGTCTTCGTCAGCACCGTCCACCAAGGTCCGCATCCTTTCCTCCCCTCCTCCTCTTCCTCCTCCCCGCGCCGCACGGCGTGTGACGCGCTCCCATTCCATGCAGGTGCCGTGAGGAGCGCGCACGGGTACAGGGTGGTGGGGCGCCGCGAGTGGGAGCGCTGGGTGGAGCGGGAGTTCGCCTTCTCCGCCTCCGCCTGCCGCGAGGTCCCGCTCCCCGTCGGCGCGCCGCGGATACTCCCCACCGACTGGCGCGGCCGCCCCGTCTTCCGCGAGGGCCAGCTCGTCGGGCCCTGGCGCTGCATCCTCGCCTTCGATTCCGTCGCAGGGGTCCTCCCGCCGCCCAACCTGCCGCCCATCCTCTCCCCCACCGGGTACTTACTTCCATCCATCAATCCAAGCTTGTTAAATGCCCAATAGATTTCCTTCCTCCTCAATCCTCAGCTCGTTTCTGTTCTGCCCCCATAGATATAGAACTCGGTGGCTGGTTACGATTGAGCGCTCAAAGCTTACTTTCTCTCTTATTTGTTGGTCTTACTATTATCAGGAATGCGAGGCTGGTCTGTTGTGTGCCTTCCCTCTACAACGACCTGCTGAAGCTGTTTCCGATTCAGAAATTGGAGAAGGTCCCGGAGCTCATTCAGTGTGATTCGGGTGAGCAAAAGGCCCCTTTGGTTGCTGCCAAGGATGTAATTCCTACTAAGAAGGTTCACATTCAGTGTGATTCGGGTGAGCAAAAGGCCCCTTTGGTTGCTGCAAAGGATATTATTCCTACTAAGAAGGTTCACATTCAGTGTGGTCCGGCACAGCAAAAGACCCCTTTGGTTGCTGCAAAGGATATAATTCCTACTAAGAAGGTTCACATTCAGTGTGGTTCGGCTGAGCAAAAGGCCCCTTTGGTTGCTGCAAAGGATATAATTCGTATGAAGGTTCACACTCAACTCTTTCAGTGTGGTTCAGCTCAGCAAAAGACCCCTTTGGATACAATTTCTAACAAGGTTCACATTCAGTGTGGTTCGGCTGAGCAAAAGACCCCTTTGGATATAATTCCTAAGAAGGTTCACACTGAACCCATCCAGTGTGGTTCGGATGAGCAGAAGACCCCTTTGGCTTTGGATACAAAGGACAGGATTCCTATTAAGGTTCAACAGTCGGGGTCTTATTCAGATGAGCAAAGGACATTTTTAGATACAAATGACAGGATTCCTATTAAGGTTCAACAGTCGGGGTCTTATTCAGATGAGCAAAGGACATTTTTAGATACAAATGACAGGATTCCTATTAAAGTTCAACAGTCGGAGCCTGATTCAGATGAGCAAAGGACCCCTTTGGATACAAATGACAGGATTCCTATTAAGGTTCAACAGTCAGAACCTGGTTCAGATGAGCAAAGGGCCCCTTTGGATATAATTTCTGTTAAGGTTCAAAAGTCAGAGCCTGGTTCAGATGAACAACTGACCCCTTTGGATGCAAAGGACATGATTCCTATTAAGTTTCAACAGTCAGGGCCTGATTCAGATGGGCATCCCCAATCTGGTGAAGGTGAATACATCTCTTCCATTGTGAAATCTATTAAATGTTAATCGGAATCTGACACTCGTGCGAGAGGTTTAGCGTTGTCCTTAGCGTGAGGTGGATGTTCAACCAGGGGTTTAGGTGTGGGGCTAAGGCAAATTGGGAGGGGGAGGTCTTTTACAAAGTGACAAGCGAAATGCCCTTTTTCTTAAGACCTGGGCATCCTATCATCCTACCATGACAATGGGCTAACTAGCCAACTAGCTGCCCCTTCCCTAAAAAAACATCTTATAATTTGGAACGGAGGGAGTACAATATATGATGGACTTGACAATTTCAACATCATATAATATTTTGTGGCGGCTTTGAAACCCTGTCATATTGTTTGCGGAAGTCTCAGATCGCAGATACCTTCCTTGCAGCTTAGTATAAATATCCTTGTGGTTACTGAATAGGAAGTTAAAAAGTGACGTTAAGGTTTGCATTAAGTCGCACCTGATTGACATGATCATGCCTGAGGCTCTTATTTGGTAAATGGCTGGGGCAACTGGGCCTAGCACCCTGTTGCCAGACCAGCCCCCTTCCGATCGTGTGGGTTGTAATTACCTTTTCTGGGGCATTCTACAAATGCATCAGGATGCAAGCTTTGTTTTTTCTCCACACAAAAAAAAGGATAGAATCTTTGTGTTCAGCAAATAAGTACCTTTCAGTTTATGAGATTACTTATTTGTGTCAATTATTGATATTATGCTGCACTGGAAATCACCTTTTAACTATAGAAATGGACTCATTGCATTTTATGAACTGTAATAAAAAAGGATACAATGGAATGCCTTTGCTATTCATGGAACTTCTCACCTGAATATTCTCCGTTGCTTACTTCATACTTTCCCTGCTGGTATCTTAAATAGTATGAGCAATTTTAGTAATTTTATAAGTACTATGCCTTCTAAAGTTGTATATTGTTTGTGTTGTTTCATGTTTGCGTTTCCCTGATGCTTGTCATTGTTTCTTCAGTATGCTGATTCCAATCTCCATATGACCAATGCAGAACATCCCACACCAGTTCAGAAGCAGAGAAGAGCCCAGCGGGAGTATATAGCTAGCATTACTCTAGGTGACATTGCTCAGTACTTCCATCTTCCAATAAGAGAAGCATCTAGGACTCTGCAGATCGGACTCAGCATACTGAAGAAGAAATGCCGGCAATATGGGATACCTCGCTGGCCTCACCGGAAAATCAAGTCCCTTGATTCGCTAATTCAAGATCTTGAGGTAAATATGACAGCACCATCGATTCCTCTTTCAATTTATCGCCGGGGTTAGCTGTAGTCCGCAACAGTGTGATGTAGCACTGATCTGTTGACACTAACACAAGCCATACTTTGTCACTTTTACAGTATGTGATTGACGACACAGAAAGAGACGATGGGGAGGAGGAGGAGGAGCACACACAGAAGGAAAAGGAGAAGGAGGACGCGATCCGGTCGCTCGCTAAACGGAAGAGGATGCTGGAGACTGAGATGGCGACCATCCAGCAGAAGCCAACGCTGGACCTGATGACTGAAACCAAGCAGTTCAGGCAGTTCGTTTTCAAGAGGAGATACAAAGCTAAACATCTAGTTGACGAATAGCTTTTCTCTCAATTTTTAGGCTAAACAATTAAATCTTATGTCATGTGTAACTCGTAGAGAACTCCTTGGACAGCAGGAAGCTGATGCCGGCTAGTAACATAGACAAGAGAGATGGCCAAAGCTATCCGGTTAACTTAGCGTAGTGTCGGCAGATGATAGCTGGGCCATGTTGTACCACCAGTCTTTGAACTATGTGCTTAGATCCTACTCAACCTTGATCCTACTCCATCCGTTCCAATTTAATTGACTTACTATCCACCAAATGTGGATGTATCTAGACATGTTACATATATAGATACATCAACATGTGATGAATAGCAAGTCAATTAAATTGGAACGGAGGGAGTATTTCGCAGTTCGCAAACCTGTTGTGAAATAATAGGGGTGCTGGTGCTCTTGTGTTTACTTGGAGCCTAACGATGATGGGTCAGCGAGGAAAGGGGAACAGTGGCCAACTCATAATTTGTAGATTTGCAGGTTCAATTCCGGGCTGGGATTGCTTTGGTGTCTACTCTGCCAAATGAACTGAAACCGCGTCTCAACATGACGAGGACGCTGACACTGGAGCTCTACTACCAAGTTTGGAGTAATACATGAAAAGTCAGCTTCTGGGCCTCCTGTCAGCACAAGGTTATCTGAACATTTCCCCTTAAAAAAGGTTATCTGAACATTCACCATCTGCTACTATCGGTGTTAGACAGGAACAGCATGAAAAATCTTTGTCTGGTCACCTGCTTCCAAGATATCATGTCGTGTGTCTGTAAAAAAAATGGTGTAGATGGCCATAAAAAATCTAAAATTATTAGATATATACCTGGACTGGAAAGGTGGCTTATGTTAGGGGAAACTGAACTGAAAAGGTGTCTTATATTAGGAGAAGAGTTAAATACGCTGTAGGTACCTCAACTATTTTCGAAAGCACAATACGGTACCCCTACTCAGAAATACGCTCGATACGGTACCTAAACTTCACTTGTGGTGATTGTACGATACCTGGTTCAGCGTAGAGCTCTGTATTTTATCTGGGTGGGAGTCTGTTGACTAGCTGACCGGTCAAGCCTTACAACCTGGTGTGTGAGGCCCACCTGTCAATGAGAGGGAAATAAAGAAGGAACAATTAAAATTATTACATAGCCGGTAGGATTCGAAGCTGGGAATCCCGGTAGGCAACAACCGCGCGCTAGGCACCTGAACACAATCATCACTCGGCTCATATGCCAATAAAGCGTGAGCAGATTTTACACAGTGCATTCGCCCTGTGCCTGCGTGAGTATGTGTGTGCAGTACGTGCGTGTGCGTGGTGTGCGTGAGTATGTGTGCGCAGTGCCTGTGTGTGCTCGAACGCCACCAGCGCCAACAAGTCCTTGGGGTCAGCTCACGGCATCCGAAGCATGAGCGCGGCGAGCGGCATCTACAAGGACACGAACACGTGCAATGGCAGCGTGAACACGGTAGCGAAGAACGCCATCGGCTGTCAAGTACGTGCCGCGGCCGTGCCACCTCGCGCCCGTCAAGGTTAGCTAGCTCTAGGCGTTGGCGTCGGTGCCGTAGATGCTCGTGGCCGAGGACGACGCTTACATGTTCCTGCTGACAGACGCCCGCGTGTAGGGAGCCGCAGCGCGCTCGGCGGCGCTGGCGCCTCCGCCGTGACCGTGGTGTGCGTCCAGGCGAGCATATCGTGGCCGGCTGGCCAAGCTTAACATGCAAGATGAGGGCGAATGACGCGTGGCGGGCTGCAGCGATGCGGCGTGGCCAAGCTCGCGGTGGTCGGCGGCGGGACGGAGCGTGAGCGCGAGGTGTGTGTGCCTTGCGTGCAGTGTGTGACAGTGTGAATGCGGGTGTAGTGTATGCATGCGCGTGTGGATAGCTATAAAAGAACCTAACTATATAGAAATCACAAATTCTGGTTGGCGCAGGCGGCTAGCGCGCGCCTATTTTCTTCCCAGACAGCAGGTTCGAATCCCACCGATTCAAGCGAAATTTTATTTGGTTCGTTAGTTTCCGCAGGTCAATGACAGGTTTTTTTAGAAAAGGGGCAGTCCCAGCCTCTGCATCGATTGATGCATGCGGCTTTAGGTCAATGACAGGTGGGTCCCACGGAACATGCTGCAATGTTTGACCGGTCAGCTAGTCAACAGACTCCCACCCAGATAAAATACAGAGCTCTACGCTGAACCAGGTACCGTACAATCATCACAACTCAAGTTCAGGTACCGTCTCGAGCGTATTTCTGAGTAGAGGTACCGTATTGTGATTTCGAAAATAGTTCAGGTGCCTATAGTGTATTTAACTCTTAGGAGAAACTGAACCGAGAAGGTGGCTTATATTAGGAGAAACTGAACCGAGAAGGTGGCTTTTATTTGGTGAAACTGAGCAAAAAAGGTAGCATATATTAAGAGAGGCAAAAATAATTGTCAGCTGGTTTTTCCCCCAGGAGACCAGGACAATCGATTACACCATGATCTAGCATTCTAGCTAACCAATCCTGTCTCCAGAGAAGAGAAGACGCTTTTTTTTCTGCGAGAACAGAAGAGAAAAGTAATACGCCTGAAATTGAAAGCCCCAAACAAAGGAGTAATACGCCTGAAATTGAAAGACCCAGAGAAGAAAAGTAAGTTTTACTCTGTAAAGGGAACGCCCCAACCCTAGCTCCCGCGACCCAGCTCCGCCTCCGTGCCGCCGCCAAGCCCTCCGCCGCCGCTCAGCGTCCCCCCCCCCCCCCCCCCCCCCCCCCCCCCCCCCCCGTGTCCTCGCGCCAGCAGTTCTCCTCCGCGCCTCTCCCCGCCGCTGCCGCCGCCAGCCTCTGTGCCGCGGCGGTGGCGGCCTCCCCGCTGCCACACAACTGGCGGCGGGGGTGTGCTCTCTCTGCTGGTCTCTGCCTGCGGAAGGTCGACGCGGCTGGGGCGCTGTCGGCCGGCTCGTCGGCGAGAGGACGTGCTCAGGGCGGCGGCCCTGGAGCCCGGCCGTGGCGGTGCTCGTCTCCGCCCGGCTGGGGGTGGTGGGCAGTCTGATTCGGCCGTGGGGGCGGCGATGAGGGCTGGCCGGCGGCAGGGATCCCGGGGCTGCACTTCAAGCTGCGACAAGGTTTGTCCTTGTTTCGGCTCTGTGCTGCGCCGGCTTGCTCGGCCTGGAGGTGTGGCGCTGTCTCCGGCAGGGACTGGTGGTTCGGCGGGCTTCGGCGCGCGTGGTGGTGGCTTGTTGGCGGCTGTTTCAGGTGGTAGGTGGCGGAGCACATCCGGGAGAAATCCTTGCTCTGGTTTGGCCGGAGCCGGCAATGGTGACGCCCGCGGGTGTCACGGACTTTCCTAGAAGCATTGTCGGGCGGTGTGCTCTCCCCTCCCCTGCGGCTTGACTCTGGAGGGAAACCTCAGATCCGGGATCGGACGATGGAGGCGCTTCTGCGTCTCTTACCTTCTTGGGGGCATCGTCTCGGAGTCGCCTACGGTCAGGGGTTCGGTGAAGGGGGCGTGGTGCCGGGCAGCGGCGCGAGGTCCAAGGGTGAAGTTTGGCAAAGATGACGCCTCGAGCTGAGGTCGGGTCGCGGCTGTTCTTCGGTAGTCGGTTTTCCCGGCGTGTCCGATGGGTTTTCTGCTTCGCTGTGTTGCTGTGGAGTCGGAGCTGCGGTGGAGCGTGTCCAGGCGGCAACGATGACCGGCCGCCGGTGGTCTTGGTGGAGTGCTCGGTCGGCGCAAGAACAACATATTTCCCTTTTGAAGCTCGTTGTCTGAGTTGGAGCTGTCTCTCCTTGGCGCGTGTGGCCAATTGGTGGCATAGGCCGGCATGGGCTCGGCGCCATCTGTGAGGCTCTGTTTGGGAAGATGCTGGCGAAGTCGGAGTCGCGGGCTCGAGGAGGAGTGATGACGATGACGCTCGGTGGCAACCTCGACGAGGGTCTTCCTGTGTGTCGGTGTTTCGTGTGGGTAGCCAGGTTGGCTGTGGTGGTGTGCCTAATGTGGTCGTATGACGGCATTGGTGCATTTGTACGGGTTTTCGGCCGGTTCCCCTGCAAATGAACCGGTCAATTCTCTTCTGCTTTTTTAAATAAAATGAGGCAAATTGCCCGTTTTGTTCAAAAAAAAAAAACAAAAACAAAGGAGTAGCTATGGAATTCAACTGAACGACGTGCCATCTGTAGAAGTGCGTTAATTTGGCTATCACTAAAGCACTGGTGACTGGTGCCTTCAAGCTCCAGGTCGTCTTGACTGATTTTTTAGAATTGTGGTTTCTAGCAAAAGGGGAAAATCCACTCATATAAAAGTGGATTTTGAATCTTATTAGCAAGGCTGAATGCCGTATAACTGTTTTAGAGAGATGGACGTATGCAAGTTATGACTACAATTTGGTATCCAAATGGAAAATAAAACTAGGTATATCCATTAGGATTGAGATCCACCTGTACATTACACAAGATGGGAGGTCCAGAATCTCTCTCTAAAGAGAGATAAGAAGATATTTATATAACTTTTGATTCTAAAAGGAATCCTGATTATATGCCTCGCCAGAAGAAAAAAAACCTTCAAAAAGAACTTACCAAAACAAGGCCAGCAAACTTCTCTCACCGGCTCTCAGCAGCTCCATCTCCGCACTAGTTCAGAAGCCCATGGCGGTGATCGCGGGTATTTTCGTAGGGGAAGGGCGATATCCACTCAATTCTAGTTTTTCGAAGCGCTCGAGAAGAGAGGGAAAAACAACCTATTATATAAGGACTAGAAAGAAACTGTTATATGAAGAGGCGTGTCAAACGAAATTACCTTTGCGTGACGTTTTTACGTTTCAGATGTATAAGAGGGTATCCACGTGTCATCGATGGTATTCTCTAGAAATATGCATTGCTAAACTTTGCATTCGCAAAAGAACATGCGTTATTAAAATCTCCCATTGTCCTCATCGATGAGTTACTAATCTAATTTGGACAACCAGAGACATAATCATACAAAAAACTAGAAATATATCCAATAAATGCTTTTAAACAAGTGGGTGTGGTAGTGTGGGGAGGGTAGAGGGATAATCTCAAATGCATGATCAGAAACTTGTGACCAAACTAAAACATTTGCTTTGAAACTATTTCAATAATCCAATTGACTTGGCTTGAGCTTTGTACATTATGGATCACAACGTCGTTTTGAATTAGCAGAGTCCCACGGCCATCCACACACCTATTAACCAAGTTTATCTTGATGGTTCCCATCATCGTTGGGTTCTAGGAAGTTAGTCACGAAAGTTTGGATATCAAATGAAATACCTAGTACCAAAGCCACTTTGAGTCTCGACATATTTAACAAACACATTTCCACTTCGGTTGTTCCTAAGAAAATAATTATCTGGAAAAGATAGGAGCAAATTCCTTGCCATCTTTATGCTAGTGACCTAGATGATCTGGTGCGAAAAAAACAAAAGGGTGTTCGATAAGGAGGCCAAACCGATCCGAAACCTAATCGGAAAACATCAAATCGGAGGCTGTCAAGTGGGCGGTCGTCAGCAAGGGTCGCCTCGTCTTTGAGTAACCTGTCGCTATATTCTTGTCTAGAGCATCCTCCTGGTCATTTTTCAGACTTTCAACTTTTTAGTTTTTCAGTTTTCAGCTTTCTCTCCTCGGTTTTGTTTTAGAAAATGATTCCCCGCAAAAAATTAAATGATTGAGGTGGGTCCATAGTTTGATACCATCTAGGCAAATACTATGATTTGCCAAATACAAATGACACATAGTTGATAATCGATCTAGATTCACACAGGAAGAAAATAGTTCCACCACCCTAAGAAAAAAAAATTCAAAGGCATGAGAAATGAACATAGTATGTAGCCATGGCCTTAACGCAATTCAAAGAGTCTGACCAATTCATTCACAATGCAATCACACTTGTTGTACTCACAAATTATCTCACAACAACTTCATCAAGATATAAAGAAAGCACCAATCGGCTCTTGCCAATAGGCCAAGCACTCACAGAAATAGGAAAAGCACATGACTGGAATGTCAAGGCCACTCTAATCCTGGACATGATTTTTCTCGCATTCAAGTTTGTTCGATTGCATTACAGGAAAATACATAAGTATTTTTTCAAGCGTTTTGAGTGGATGAAAAAATCTTGTGAATGTGGTTTGACATAATTATGGAAAATCTACAGATTTCAATCCTATTAATTGAAAATCTGCATAGATTTTTATTTCCAAAGGTTGTAATCCTAAAATTATTTTTAATAAAGAATCCTTTAAATACTAGAGGCCCCACACAATAGTAAAATCGACCGGGAGACCGTTGAGAGGGCGTCACAGACCAAGCTGGTGGATTCATACAACATATAGTAACCGGGTAGAAAAAAATATCTGCTTGCCTTTTCTGCTTGATCTTAGAGGTAACCTTTCTGTTTTTGCCCTCAATTAGAGCAAGCAAAAGTTGGTAGAGTACCATCTGTGCCCTTGGTGCTAGGCTGCTAGCCGACGAGCGGCCACGTCACTCCGGCACCAGAAACTGAAGGCTTCCATGAGCTGTGGCCGCACAGCGCACACATCGCATCTGCAAGCTTGCATCCAAAATGCCCAGCTAACAATTATGTTTGAATCGTAGCATCACGCGGGCAGCGCACCGTCCCCTTTGTCGCCGCCCGCTTCATTTCTTCCGCCGGTGCGCGCCGCCGGAATCCGGATCCCTCCTCCCCGCCCACGCGTTGGAAATAACAAACCCCCTTTTCAGGTTCCCAGATTCCTTCCATGGACGCCGCCGCCGCCGCCTTCTCCACCCTCTCCGCGCTCGCCGTCTTCGCCAGCACGGTCCAACAAGGTCGCGCCTTTCTCTCGATCGTTTTCCCCCTCCACGACGAACGTGTGCGTGTGATTGTGACGTGCGGTTCTGTGTTGCGTGCAGGGGCCGTGAGGAGCGTGCACGGGTACAGGGTGGTCGGCAAGGGAGGGCGGTCCGGGTGCAGTTGGGAGAGGTGGGTGGAGCGGGAGTTCACCTTCGCCCCCTCCTGGTGCCGCGAGATCACCGTCCCCGTCGCCGCGCCGCGGATACTGCCCGCGGAGTGGCGCGGCCGCCCGGTGTACCGCGAGGGGCAGCTGGTGGGCGCCTGGCGCTGCATCCTGGCCTTCGATTCCGTCGCCGGCGTCAAGCCGCCGCCCACGCCGCCGCCCGTGCTCTCCCCCTTCAGGTTCTTTGCCTTTCCCCAACCAATTTTCTGCCCGCTGCCTGATTGCGATTCAGTGCTGAAAGCTTCGTGTTTTTTCGTGCTGTATCCTGTCAGGAATCCGATGTTGGTGTGTGTGCCTTCCCTGTACAACGACCTCCGAATGGTGTTTCAGTTCCAGAATTTTCAGAAGGTCCCGAAGCTCGTTCCATGTGATTCAGATGAGCAGACCCGTTCGGATGCAAGGGATAAAACTTCTGATGAGTCAGGGTCTGATTTTGATGAGGATCCTCAATCTGGTGAAGGTGATTATGCCTCTTCCATTCTGATGATTTGGAAATCTTTACAATTTAAATTAGAGGCTGACACTCTTGTCGTGTGAGGGGTTTAGCGTTTACATTAGTGTGAGGTGGATGTTCAGCCTGGGGTCTAAGGTGTGGGCTATGGCAAATTGAGAAGGATGTCTTGACATGGTGAAAGGGAGAATGAGTTAGATTGGTACAAAGAAGTCAGAAATTTTACTGTTGTTTAAGACCAGTGCATCCTATCCTCCTAATATGACAATGGCTTGCTACTTAGCTCCGTTTCTAAAGAAAAAATGGGCTATCTCCTATTTGATTAGTGTCATGTGGATAGAACACGTGTAGAAGAAAAAAAGAAAAGGTTGATTGACCATCAGCATAACAGTTACTCAGGACAGATAAATTTACTAAGGTGGTTCTTACATAGCTTAGTAAGTCCATGTTATACAGTGTACTATTCAGATTCTTCTATATGGTATAATTTTTAACACTATACATATTCAGGTAAATAATTTACATCTAGAGAAACTAATTTACACAAATGGGAACACGCAGTTCAAAATTCACAATTGATTTAGGATAAAACCTCTGATGAGCCAGGGTCTGATTATGATGAGGATCCCCAATCTGGTGAAGGTGATTACGTCTATTCAATTCTGATTTTAAAATCTATAAAATTTAAGTCAGAGGCTGACACTCATGTGAGTGGTTTATCGTTGTTGTTAGTGTGAGGTGGATGTTCAGCCGGGGGCCTAAGGTGTGGCCTAAGGCAAATTGAGAAGGAGGTCTTTACATAGTGACACAGATAATGAGTTGGAACCGGGAAGTCAGGAATGTATCTATTGTTTAAGACCAGTGCGTCCCATCCCCCTAACATGACAGGGGGCTCCTTTTCTATAAAATACAAAAAATAATATTATTATGTGGACAGATCACATGTTGAAGAGAAAATGGAAAAAAATAGATAGGTTGATAGACCATTGGGATAACAGTTATTCAAGGACACCTAAATTTAATAAGATGGTTCTTGCTAAGCTTAGTAACTCGATGGTATACAACGTACAAATTGAATTCTCTTATATTACCTCCCTTCTGTTTTAATCGATGCAGTTTGTGTTATAGATTTGTACTTGCTCAGTTCATTCTCCGCGTCAATTAAAAAGGAACACTTGTTTTAAGTATGTTGTCATTGTCATATACACATTCATACCTTCCTTGCAACTTAGTCTGAATATCTTTTTTTTTTTTTGACTGAAAAGCCAGTCGGAGCTGCTTTTCATTATGATTAGAAGAAAGGCTGATAGCCAATTGACTCGGTTTATAAGGGAAACCAGGCCTGAAAACCATACAACACCTAGCAAAGCTAGGACAGCGGCACATGCCGAAGCACGGCAAACAACAACAGCAACAGCACAACAACACTACAACAACTACAATGGCTCAGCAGGGACACCACCACAGCCAATCCACACAACAAACCCTCCATGCCGAGCAACCAGCCAAATGGCGAGGATGCAGAGCACCGAGCTTTGAAGGCCGCGTCTCCGGCGATGAGGCTACCGAGAGTCACCACTACCACGGAACCGCTCTGACGAGATCACACCTATGCGCCAAGAAGAAAAGGCAGGCCGAAGAGGGGCCTAGCCCCGGCAAGTGGGAGATGCCGGACCGGAGTCGAGAGTATGGTTCGCCTCCGCGAAGCCACGAAGCAAGTACATTGCACCCTTTGAAGCTCCTCGTCCGAGACGGAGATTGGCGTCGTTCCACCGCTGCACCTCTTGGACCAAGGGACCCTGAGTACCAGAAACAACACCTTCAAGAAGGAGTGCGACGCCCGGGCGCCGCTGCTGCTCGGACCGAAAGGTCCTGGGGTTTCCCCCGGCACACATATGGGGATTGTAGTAGGGGACGACCTGACGCCCTCCAGCGAGGAAAGGCGACGCCCGCAGGCGCCACCGCGTCAGTGCCGGACTCGCCGACCGGGATTTCCCGTGCCCCTACTCCGCACCACCACACTCCCCGAACCAGAAGGCTTAGCATGGTACCTAGTGCCAGGAGCAGTCCCGTCGCTGATGGAAGGCGCACGAGGCAGAGCAGGGCGAGCAGGAAGGGGGCGGCGACCTCTGCACCGCTGAGAGCCGGCGCCCCGCACCATCGTGCGACTCCGTCGCGTCCCGCCGGCGCCCAGAGAAGGCCCGCGAGGGCGCGGCTAGATCTGGCCCGCCTGGGCCCGGACCTAGCTCGTGCGCGTGCAGCGCCGCCGCCCCTGCTCCACCGCCGCAAATCCTCTGCCCTTCCCTGCATCCTCGCCCAGCGACGGCGCGCACCACTCCACGAGCAGCCGCGACCTCCGGATCCGCGTCGAGCGCCTCCACGGCGAGCTCCCCCCCACCAGCACCTTTTGGTGGCGAGGGCGCCCGCCGCCACCGCGGCAGCGGCGGCGAGTGGGGGCGGCGGTGGGAGGGCTGGCGGCGGCGGCTTCTAGGGTTCCCGAGTCGCCCCGTACGGAGCGACGCGGGGGTCGGGGGTGGTTGTTCGGAGGGAGTACTTAGTCTGAATATCCTTCTGGTAACTGAATAGAAAGTTACCAAAACTGGTGGGATTTTCCATTAAGTGAGAATGAAATATTTTCTTTGTGAGAATAGTTGTTTGTGGCAATTGTCGATGTCATGAAGAATTTGGAATCACACTTTAACTATTATGTGGACTCATGGCATCTGAACAACTGTAATTAAACAGGACACAGTGGAATGACTTACTGTTGTTTTTCATGAACTTCTAGCCTGTCTATTCACTGTTGCTTAGTTCCTACATACCTGCTAGCAACTTAAATATTATGAACATGTTCACTAAGTATAGTATTTGTACGCACTGAAGTTCTATCTTGATTGTGCTGTTTCATGTCTGCTGCATTTCCCGGTTGCTTTTTATTTCCTCTTCAGTATGCTAAGTCCAATCTCCATACGACGAATGCAGGACTTTCAGCACCAGTTCAGAGACAGCGGAGAGCCAACAGGAAGCACATAGCTAGCATTACTCTAGACGACATAGCTCAGTACTTCCATCTTCCAATCAGAGAAGCATCAAGGACTCTGAAGATCGGAGTCAGCATACTGAAGAGGAAGTGCCGGCAATATGGGATACCCCGCTGGCCTCACCGGAAAATCAAGTCCCTTGATTCTCTGATTAACGATCTTGAGGTAAATCTGACAGCACCTTCTGTTCCTCTTCAGTTGAACACATTTAAATTCGTTCCTCTGCATAGTTTGATGTAGTGCTAACCTGCTGACACCAACCCAAACGCATGCTTTGTACAGTACGTGATTGACGACAAGGAAAGAGACGGTGAACAGGAGAAGCACAAGCAGAAGGAGGAAGAGAAGGAGGACGCGATCCGAGCTCTGGCTAAGCGGAAGAGGTTGCTGGAGACGGAGAAGGAGACCATCCAGCAGAAGCCTGCCCTGGACCTGATGGCTGAGACCAAGCTGTTCAGGGAGGACGTTTTCAAGAGGAGATACAGAGCTAAGAGTGTGGTGACCGGACAACAGCTATTGAGCGGCATGCTTGCTGAGCAATCAGAGCAGACAGACGAAGAACAGCTCTCCTCTTCTCCCTGAGACTCGCTTAGCATTCGTCTCTCGTGTCATGTGTAACTCTAACTGGGTAGAGAAATTCGTTGAACAGTAGGAAGCTGATTCTTTGATAGGGGTAAAGATGGCCAAAGCTTTCCGGTTAGACATAGCCTGGTTTGAACAGATGATAACTGAGTGATGTTTGTGCCACCAGCGTCTCGAACTATGCTTGGCTCCTCTTCGCAAACCGTGTTGTATTCTGAACTTCTGATGGCGGTGCTGGTGCTTTCTTATGTGCAGATTCACCATTTGCTACCAGTTCATAGCTCCTGTTGTGTACGGAGACCTTTTCTGGTTCTGTCTGATCGCTGGCCGGGTAGGGCAGGCGTCTTTTTAGTCTCTGTGTATCTGACGGTTGGCCCTGCTGCAATGAAATCGGGAGTTATGCTCCTTTTTTACTAAAAAAGAGAAGACCATTTGCTAGTTTTAGTGTTGGATCGAAACCGAGCGAGCAGTCTGCTCATCTGCTAAGGTATGTACAGTGTGGTTCTTTCGCAAACTATGGTTTAATCAATTGGCCTTACAAAGGCGTAAGCAATGGTTAGCCTGACAGTGTCAGCGAGCAACCGATCGTCAGGCTAAAACACTCAACTGAAGCTACAAGCTTTTTTGCAAGACATGTGCATTGCATCTCGAGTCGTGTACGCGTGCAATCGATCCTCAGTAGACCAGCTGGCGCGTTATTGCCAAGGGAAATACGACACAGCACGAGGCAACATAACTACTCCCTCCGTCCCAAAATAAGTGTCTCAGATTTTCTCAAAAGTGGATGTATCTAGACATGAAACAAGTTTAGATACATCCACTTTTTGACAAATCTGAGACACTTATTTTGGGACGGAGGGAGTACATAAGTCCACCCGTTCAGATCACGGTACCGGTGCGACTTCTGCAGGGGTCAGCGAGGAGGACGCATGCGCATGCATCACCTTCCCTGGACCTTATCACGTCGATCAAGGTAGGAACAGGAGGACCCATATAGTCTTCCAATTCAACTTAACAACGTAGTACGTGCAAGTACGGATTCAAAATCTGATTTGCAAGTTAAAAAAAAATCGAACGAAAGTTCTAGATGTAGTCAATGATGTACACTACGTACAAACGTGCAAAACCTCAACTGGAAATACTTTGTATTTTAAATTACACAAAAATGTAAGAAAAATAATAGATCTAAGTATAGTGAACAATGCATTTTTTAAAACTCGAAAATTTGTTAGATTTTGTCATTTGTATGTAGGCCAAAGTTTTAAAAAATCGTGATGCGATTTTGTATGCTTGTAGAATCCATCATTTACTACAACTATATTTTTTAAAAAAACTTTGATTTTTCGTGTGCGTGCGACCTATAAATCTGGGTTAGTCCAGAATCTGTGGTTCTCCGAGTTACAATAAATAGAGCGTGTACATCAGTGGCCTCGTTGAAAGGGGGGACTCCATTACATCGAGCATGGTGACCACCTCCGCCGCCTCCTTCTTCAACCCGTGTACTCCTACCGCGTGTAATCTTCCTCGCGATTCGTCGCTAATGACCCTTCCTTGGCCTAGTGCCCAGTCTCTGTCCACGACTCAAGATGCAACGAGTAATCCTCTGATATCAATGTTGCCACTTCCTTGTCCATCTCCAAATTTCTGTTGGTTTGGTTGGAGGACAAGGACTAGTGCGGGGCGGAGGAGGAGGAGGTGTCGTTCGATAGCAGGGAGCTCCTTTGGAATCTCGGGCGGAAATTTTTGACGCACCCATGATAGGCTGGCACGAAGGGGTCACCCTCCGGAGCACACGCTCGACACGTGGACAAGTCGGCTTGTGGTGCACAAATGCACAATGTGGTCGTGTTACATGACAACATTCATTTTTTTAGGTTTACACCCCCCCACCCCCACCCCACCCCCAATATCCGTTAATTAACCGGACAATTCAAATCTTCTTAATATTTGAAGTTGTATGGTAGGTTCCCCACTGCTATTTTTATTAATTTTTTGGTTAGATAGTATAGAAGAAAAAACATAACAAAACAACGGATGGAAGGCACAACAACGAAAACTTGGTCTCTAGCCACACCGTCTAGTGCTATCGTCTGTAAAACATAAAAACTACTCATTCTGATCTATATTATTGTCGCGAATTTAGTACAACTTAGTAAATCCGTGACAACTACTCCCTCCGTTCCAAAATACTTGTCTTCCATTTGTCCAAATTTGGATGTACCTATACACAAAAACATGTCTAGGTACATCCGAATTTGGACAAATGGAAGACTAAGTATTTTAGAACGGAGAGAGTAATATGGATAAGAGTGCAGTGGCGGAGCTGTGTGTAAGCTGGCCCCACAGCTTTTCTGCAACTCGTTCACTGTATACATCTTTATGTGTTGGTCATAGGGGATATATGCAGTCTGGCCCCACAGTTTGGTGTGGCACTGTCGCCAGCTTCGCCATGTCAGAGTGGGTAACTAGGTATAATTTTTGTGACATTGTAAGAACAGGTTTTTCCAGAACCGTGTCCCAAAAATGCTCCGCCGTAACAGGGTAAGAACCGTACGGTAAAAAGATTAATGGACTAGAAAACTGCTTCGGCAGGAAACGAAGTATCCGTGTGTGTCGCACAAGTCGCAACACACAGAGTCACAGACCGTGTCCGTGTAGCAGTTGGTCTGATCTAATTAGCGATCCGCGCGCGTAGAGAAACAGGCAACCACGAATTCACGATTCACGCGCGAGAATAAAATAACGGACATGGCAGGCCTCGGCCCTCGGGACTTCAGTTCTCAGCTTGATGCGGACACGACACGTAACTAGTCCACCAGCACGGTCACTAGAAGACGGCAATCCCACCCGTCCGATCTTGTGGCCTTTTTACCAAACGACCAAGAACCGCATACGCACAGTATAAAACTGTGCTTTACTGCCGTTTTTCAGCTGCTTTGTCAACCAAAGCCTTCAACTTTATTTGCAGGAAAACCAATGAGCTTGAGGCTAAATGTTGAGAGCTGGGTCCACGAGTTAATTAACCCAAAGAAGAATGAGGGCGACCTTGACGTGCTCTCTTATCGTTAATCAGTGGAGGTAGGCTTCCGTAGTAGCCCATGTCATCGATCCGGTCCAAGATTAACCAGTTGACATCGATCTCGCCCATGGTTCTCAGCACCTTTTTTGTTACCGTGTCGGGTTAGGCTCGGCACCGGCGCCGGCGAGCTCAGTGCTGCAGGTCGCGATCGAGTTGGCGGCGGAAGATCGTATCATGGCTTTGCATGTACAGGGTGGAGTATCAGTAAGCTAGCTAGCAGAGTGTTTGGAGTTTCCAGCGTCGAGCCTGCTTGTTTGTCTAGCACATGGCCGGAACGCTCGCACGCACGCAATAATCTATTTCCAGGGCTGATCCGCACACGTTCACGCAGCGGAGAATTCTGAACCTGTCTCTGCATCTCCATCAGGACAGATAGCGTGTTCAGCTTAATCCCCAACACAGTTAATGGTCCAGCAGGCGAGATTCATCCACCTCAGGTGAACCGTGGCTCGACATGTGAAGGAAGCACATCCAGGAGATCCCTGACGGCGACGAGGGAGCCGGCGACGACTCATCGGTATGACAAGACGACGAGCATCCCGTTTGACCTGCCGGGAAGTAAACGCAGAGGCCATTTTAATTTCAGCCATGCGCTTTATTCGGCCAAACAACACGGAGCGGCATAGCATAATTCGTCTGGTGGGTGATGACACGCGGCGTGTGTCCATAAGCACTGACACCGATCCTAAAGCGCAAACAAGATCCCCCACCCGCCCGAGAGTAGACGACAGCGCCACCATACATCCATCGGGAAGGTCTTCCATAACGCGTAGGCCTCGGCTTCCGCTTCCGCACGAGGCGAGGCCTTTTTATATCCGAAGCATCTCTTGCCGTGGCACATCTCGAGAGCTAGAAAGAGAAAGATACAGAGCAGTGGGGGAGAATAAACGGGAACCATCGTTCCATTGAGCTTCTTGCCCTTGCTCGCTGCCATGGGGAACTGCTTCGGCTCCGAGGAAGCCGAGTTGGTCGAGGCCGTGAAGACGCCGGGCCACCACGGACATGGACAGCCCCAAGGTAGGTATCCTCCCGGTTCCATTTTGGTGCTTGTTCTTGCCACAGTTCCTGAAATCTTATTACAGAAGTTCATCAGAAGCATTAGCTTGCTGCCTTCAGATTTGCTTGATTTGCTCACTCCGTTCCATGGGTCACTTAGAAATTTCTTGCGTGTCGTATGCAGCAGCAACTGCGGTCCGCAACCTTCCGGCCATGGCAGCACCACCGAGCGCCCAAGTCATCGCCGTGGGCTCGGGGCACGCCAGGAGGTCCCCGGGCTCGTCCATGAGCAGCTTCACCACCAGGAGCAGCAGCGGCAGCCCCACCACGGCGGCCGGCGGCGGCGCGGAGCCGGACTCCGGCACGATCCTGGAGGCGCCGAACCTGCGCATCTTCACGTTCGCGGAGCTCAAGGCGGCGACACGGAACTTCAAGCCGGACACGATGCTGGGCGAGGGCGGGTTCGGGCAGGTGTACAAGGGGTGGGTGGACGAGAGGAGCATGAACCCCGTGCGCAGCGGCACCGGCATGGTCATCGCCGTCAAGAAGCTCAACCAGGAGAGCGTGCAGGGCCTCCAAGAATGGCAGGTACGTCCTTTCTCCGTCAAGCTCATCCGGAAATGCCGAGAGGATGGATATACTAGGACGAACTTGAAAGAGGCATCAATAATTGCGGCCGCCGGAGTAGTTTCATACCGGCGGGGCACGCGTTCATGTGGCCAGGCCATCGTTTTCAGATGCTGATTCTAGTAGACAATATGGACTTGTTAATTCGCTGTGTGAAACCTCCTCACGCGTGACACATAGATTAGCTGTACAAGTTGGCCGGCGGTAGCTGAAACCTCAACGGAAATGTGCGCGCCGGCCGATTATTTTTCGATCTCGATCGTGCTGATCTAACCACTGACGCACGGTTGGAAATTTTGCAGTGTGAGGTGAACTTTCTGGGGAGGATACAGCACCCGAACCTGGTGCGGCTGCTGGGGTACTGCCTCGAGGATAGGGAGCTCCTGCTCGTCTACGAGTTCATGGCCAAGGGCAGCCTCGAGAACCACCTCTTCAGAAGTGAGTCATCATCCTCCTGCAAACTTCCTTTGACCTGGCATTTTTCCTGTCTGTTTCTTTGCAACTTTCACTCGCTTTTTGTTTGATTTGATGTTGATTGGGTTTTTTTTTTTTTTTTTTTGCGACTCAAAACCTTTATATATTAACCAGGAGGATTACAGTTGATATGGATACAACTCTGAAGGAAACTAGGCATAACGTTTACCCAAATACATCTCCTTCTATCCTCACTCGCCTGCCTAGCACATCGATGGGCAGCCTCGTTTGCTTCTCTCCCAACATGCACTAGCGTGAAGCTTATAAAGCTCTTACTAATCTCTGAAATTTCCTGGCACATCGGTGCCAGATCAGCTCTATCATAATCATGAGAATTCACCAGTTTGATCACCGCCTCAGCATCAGACTCCAGAATTATATTTCGGTGGCCAAGGTTAGCTGCCAGCTGAATACCATCACGAATGGCTAGAGCCTCCATCATTCTGGCGCTGTGAGCATGCTCATACCATATGGCCTGAGCTCGGATGAGAGCACCCGAGTGATCTCTCACGACCGCGCCCGTCGATCCTTGTCCACTTTGTTCCCCATAACCTGCATCCACATTTATCTTGATTACGCCTTCATCTGGTGGTCGCCAGGCCACCCGTTTTTTAGGGAGCGTCTTCTTTTTGGATCCTCCCATAAAAGCTAGGTCATGAGCCATGTCCACTGCCCACCGTACCGAAGAAACCACAGTTCTAGCAACTTCACCATGACGCCTGTTGTTTCTTTCAATCCATACCGCCCAACATCCACATAAGATTACAGCAATGTCTTGTGTTGGAACCATTTTACCTGCGACTAGGTCGATAGGCCAGTCATCTGAACGAAAAACTGGGAGCTTGATTTGCGTTAAATTCTTGACCTCCTTCCAGAATAGCTGAGCCCAATTGCACTCAAACAGAGCATGCACAATGGTTTCATCTCGCCCACAGTCCTCGCAAAAGGAAATTGGTTCAATGTGTCGATCCTTCAAAATAGCGCGGCAGGGTACAAATTTTTTAATTACCCGCCACCAGAAATTCCGAACCTTGGGTGGAACCTGCAGACCCCAAAGATTCTTCCAATTCTCGCCCACTCCACGCGACGAGTCCATATGAACATCGGCATTCCGTTTCTGGCTACTGAGGGCCCTATATGCAGATCGGACGGTAAAGTTTCCCGTTTTCTCAAACTTCCACGCCCATGTGTCTTCTGCCGTGTAGCCAATAGGTAACCGACAAATTGTGTTTATATCAGCTTGGACAAAATTCCTTTCTAGTTTCTGCATGTTCCAGACCCCATGATGGTGATCGATCACCTCCTCCACCTTTGTGATCACAGCATCCTGTTTTCTCACCAATGGTTTTGAGCTGTAGTTTTCAGGTATCCAGGGATCGTTCCACGCATCAATCGTAGAGCCATCACCGACCCTCTTGATGAGACCCATTTGCAGGGCCTCCCGGCCATGCAGGATTGCTCGCCAGGTATGCGAAGCACCCCTTTTCCTTCTTGCCTCCATGAAATCTCGATCGTGGAAATATTTTCCCTTAAGGACCCTTGCACATAAAGAGTTGGGGGACGTAATCAGACGCCACCCATGTTTTGCGAGCATTGCTTGATTAAACATAGCGAAATCACGGAAGCCCATGCCCCCCTCTCCCTTAGGGATCGCTATGTCTTCCCACTTCTTCCAGTGCATCTTTTTCCTTTTCTCATCGCCACCCCACCAAAACCGAGCCACCACACTTGTCAGCTTCTTGCAAAATTTCTTAGAGAGCTTGAAGCAGCTCATAGAATATGTGGGGATAGATTGACAAACAGCTTTTATGAAAACTTCCCTTCCTGCGCTGCTCAAAAACCGAGCTGCACCTCCATTCACAAGTTTCTTAATCTGACTCATAATATGTTCAAATTGGGAGTCCGTTGAACGGCCCAATGAAGTTGGCAGCCCAAGATATTTCTCACCTAGTGCCTCCGTCGTGATTCCAGAGTTGGAGTGGACAACTTCTTTCATTTCTTCGGTGCAGTTCTTACTGAAGAAAACTGCAGATTTACCCAAGTTCACTAGCTGGCCAGAACCGCGTCTGTATAGCTCAAGGATTTGCTGTAGCCTGCGAGCACCCTCCTCCGAAGCAGCAGAAAAAATTAGGCAATCATCTGCGAAGAGGAGGTGCGAGATCCATGGAGCATGGATCCCCACCCGCACCCCTCTCCTGAGATATTGTGGTCCTCGCAATCTTAGCAAGCTGCTAAAACCTTCTGCACAAAGTAGGAACAAATACGGCGAAATAGGGTCTCCTTGACGGATGCCCCTGGTAGGTTTGAACTCCTCCGAAAAAACTCCATTTACCCTTACCGAAAAGGAAACAGATTCCACGCACCTCATAATGGTGTTTATCCAAGCTTCTGCAAAGCCTAATTTCTCCATAATCGCCCGAAGGTATGACCACTCAACGCGATCATATGCTTTTGCCATATCGAGTTTAATAGCACAAGCCCCGACTTCCCCTTCTTCTTCTTCTTCAGGTAGTGTATACATTCAAAAGCCGTCACCACGTTATCAGTGATCAAGCGCCCCGGCACGAAGGCACTTTGTTCCTCAGAGATCACTTCTTCAAGAATTGGTCTAAGGCGCAGTGCAAGAACCTTAGAAACAATCTTATATAACACGTTACAAAGTGCAATAGGACGGTACTGTGTTAGCTCCTGTGGTGATTTGACTTTAGGGATCAAGACCAGTACCGTACTGTTGACAACCTCCGACATCTCTCCTCCGAGCAGAAAATTCTTTACTGCCGCACAAACCCTTCCTTTCAACAGGCTCCAATGTTTAACAAAAAACCCCGCCGTGAACCCATCCGGTCCTGGCGACTTGTGCGGGTGCATCATAAACAAAGCTTGCTCAATTTCCATGTCTGTCACGGGAGCACACAGACTGACGTTCATTTCATCCGTTATTTTCCTTGGAACCCAATCCGTCACCAGCTCAGGCTGGGTATCTTCCTGTGACGTGAAAAGGTTTTTATAGAAAGCAGCCGCAAGCTGCTCCATTCCTTCTTGCGTGGTCACAATGCTGCCATCTTCTTTTTTCAGAGATTTTATCTTGTTTGTACGGTGCCTTTCTCTAGCCTTAGCATGGAAATACGCGGTGTTGCGGTCACCTTCTGCTAACCACACTGACCGCGATCGTTGCCTGGCCATGGATTCCTCTCTGGACATAAGTTCAGAGATCCTTCTCATCAGCGTTTTCTCGGTTCGAGACGGTCCCAAACCTAGCGAATTTGATCGAACTCGCTCCAGCCTTTCACGCAGACTCTTGAGTTGTTTATATACCGAGCCAAATTCCTCTCGGCTCCAGCTCGTCAGGGATGATCTCACACCACCCAAGGCTGCATGCACTGACTCCAGCGTCCCATCCGGCGGGATCCAACTTTCTGTTACAACTTGCTCATATCTCTCATGACGAGCCCAAGCATTTTCGTATCTGAATGGCTTGGCACTTGTCTCTACATTCAACCAAGCCGATCTCTGAAGAGACACAATGAGGCCACAATGATCAGACTGCGTTGTCTGAACATGTCGTACAGAAGTGTTGTCAAACAGTTCTTGGAATCTATCATCTCCCAAAGCACGATCCAACCGCACTTTGATATTGTCGGATCCTTGCTGCCTATTATCCCACGTGTATGGGAGGCCAATATATCCAAGATCATCAAAGTTGCATTCATCTACCACGTCGCGAAAGCCTTCCATCTTCCACTCCTCTCGAGCATGACCCCCAAACTGCTCACCAGTATGCAGGATCTCGTTAAAATCACCTGCGCAAAGCCAAGGTTTATCATATTCTGCTCGTAGAAATTTCAGCAACTCCCAGCTCATCTTCCTCCTTGATCTCATCGGATCGCCATAAAAACCAGTGAATCTCCAATCTCCATCACCGGTGTTTTCATTTGTAATCAGTACATCAATGTGTGTTTTACTGAATGACTTCAACGAAACTAATGAATCGTCGTTCCAGAAAAGGACAAGTCCTCCACTTAACCTCTCGCTCTTCACCCCAAAAGCGTGGCGAAAACCAAACCGACATCTCAAATCCTGGGCCTTCTTATCAGACAATTTTGTCTCCGACAAAAAGACTAGGGATGGGCGATGCAGTTTAATAAGACTGCATATTTCGTGCACTGTCTCAAGCTGCCCGCAGCCTCGACAATTCAAACACAGAACATTCATTGCTCTCGGCTGCTATCCCAGATCGGAACTTTCAAGCAAACGAGAACCAAAACGATCACACCCCCGGCTCCTCCACAAACAAATCAGATCTTTGTCAAGATCGGACCACTACCTTGGAAACTCACCACCAGAACGAATCTGTGGGAGGACAGAAACCCTTATCGGGGACAAAAAAACCAGTTGCCTAGAGAAGCACCTGGGACATGCAGCCGCCGGCGGCGGCAACGGCCTCAAAACCTAGGTCGCCCTTTAATCGCCATAGGCGAGAGAAAACGCTTCAGATTAGGTCGCGCCCCGCCACAATGTTGATTGGGTTGACTCTTTCTGACAACGACTTTGGGTTGTGTATATTAAGTGTGATGCGATGGTCCGCTCGCAAGAAAACAAAGACAGATAGAGTGATGCCATAGTCATCGATAACAGATTATTCGCCCCAGTATTGGCAACCAATAGTATAGCGATCTGACCAGGTCACGTTGATTAGGACCAGCAGGACCAAAGAGAAAAGAGCCCGTACGGTTTGTACCAAGGCCCAAAGCTTATTTGCCCCACTAGCATGAGAAGCCTTCCCTTGAGAGAAAGAATTCGACCTTGGAAACAAGACCGGGCAGTGATTTTTTTTGTCCTCCACCAAATTGGGAGAAAGAAAACAAGTTTGTAATGCTTAGTTTTTTCTTGATGATGGTACAGTTTCTTGTGAGTTAGGGTTCATTGACTATAAGTATGTACCATTGTAGCATTTTCAAGATTTAATTGTAACGTTTCAAATAAAATTATGGCATTTGCAATATTTTATAGTATGATTCTTCCAACATATAGTTAACTTGATTTTAAAATTTAGTTTTCACTAATCGTGAATAAGCTATTCTAGTTTTATTGCGAAAGTAAGGCAATCCAAGTGGGCATCTGTCATGAGTGTTGCACCTGGTTTATAAAGCCTTTTGTATCTAAGAGCCTTGTTAGTCGGACAAAAATAATGCTTATTTTTTGTATGATGTCAAATTTCTTTAGAGTTAGGATTCACTGACTATAATTATGTACCGATGGCACAGTTTCCTGATTTATTTATAATGTTTCAAATAAATTATGGCCCTTACAATATTTTTTGCAGCATTGCACTTACAACATATAGTTAACTTGATTTATAAGTTTATTTCTCAATAAGTAGTGTTTTGGGGAACGTAACTGAAAAAATAATTTTTTCCCGAAATACCTGAAAAAGAAGATATTCTACCTCTCTTCATACGATGTATTCAATATTGGTAAATAATTTAATGTAATTGATATGCTTAGTGTGTGACCCCTTACTGTTGCTTCACTCGATGCTCGTTCATTCACTAGCTCATGAACTCGCTGCTTCACCAAAAGCTACTAGTGCGTGAGCGGAGCAGTCACCCGATTTATAAATGTGAGACATGTTTTTTCTATAAAAAAAAAGCTTGTTAATTTCCTTTTAAAGATTGCCCTATCAATTGCTTGTGATAAGTACATTGCGAAAAATGTGAGTCTAAGTAAGGGTCTAATTGGTAGATGCACTATTTTTTTTTTAAGTTCTCACTTGATGAGCTAAAACGCGGAGTAAACTGAGAATGCGAAACAAGGTAAACTAACGAGCACCCTTTGCAAGCAGAAAGCGGATCCGTGCAACCCATCTCCTGGGGCCTGCGACTACGGATCGCCATCGACGCCGCACGTGGCCTCGCCTTCCTCCACTCCTCGGAGAAGCACGTCATCTATAGAGATTTCAAAGCCTCGAACATCCTTCTCGACACGGTAAGCTCATCTCCGACGTCGGAAAGCACACAAGCAGAGTTTAAAACTCACTTACGCGCCCAGTTGATGCCTTAATTAACCCGTGTCTCGTGTCCCTCGTGTTGTTGCAGCACTACAACGCGAAGCTCTCGGACTTCGGGCTGGCGAAGAACGGCCCGACCGGCGGCGACAGCCACGTCACGACGCGCGTGATGGGCACCTACGGCTACGCGGCGCCGGAGTACGTCGCCACGGGCCACCTGTACGTGAAGAGCGACGTGTACGGCTTCGGCGTCGTCCTCCTGGAGCTCCTGACGGGCCTGCGCGCGCTGGACACGTCCCGGCCGGCCCCGCAGCTGAACCTGGTGGACTGGGCCAAGCCGTACCTGGCGGACCGGCGGAAGCTGGCCCGGCTCGTGGACCCGCGCCTCGAGGGCCAGTACCCGTCCAAGGCCGCCGTGCGGGCCGCGCAGCTCACGCTGAGCTGCCTCGCCGGCGACCCCAAGAACCGGCCCTCCATGGCCGAGGTCGTCGTCGTGCTCGAGGAGATCGAGCGGATGAGGCCGCAGCACCGGCGCGGGGCGTCGCCGGAGGGGGACGCGGCGTCGTCGCCTCGGACCGCCGCGCGGAGCGTGCACGCTGGTGGGCATAGGCAGCCGCCGCGGCCGAGGTCCGGGTCGGACGGCGCAAGGAGCGGACACCCGTCTCCTCGAGTGAGATGACAAGCCCGAACGTTTGATTTATTTAGGTCAGCGCATGTCCAGTTTTAAGTTCTTGGGCTTGTCCTGCCACGTTTGGCCCAGTTTTTCGGCCCTGGAACTGGAAGTTGGACGACTGGAGTCCAAAGTGAGATTCGCAGGCTTGGTACGTGTGGTTGGATCCAAATGGCCGAATGATGCAGGTTGCTCCTTCTCACAGTCACAGGCTTCGATTATCCCTGTAGTAGGGTAGTTCATTATGAAGTGTAATTTTTTTTAGGGGTAACCAAATTGTAATTCACGCGCAGGAGTTTTCTTTCGGTTAGTTTTTAGCTACATTTTGACGAAGAGGTGCTGAACGTAAACATCCACTCCCGATACAGGTCCGAACTCTGTTTGCACTCTAGTGTGTGTGTATGGCTATCCTTCAAAGAACTTGTGTCAGTCGGTCGTCACGAGTCACGACCTGCAGCTGCCTGCATGGCGGGCGGGGACGACCAAATTCGATTTCTCCACTTTATAGCCAGCCAGACGCTACATTAATATTTTGTCCGTGCGCTCTTTAAAAGGCATGGCCCGATTTCCTGATTCATCCTCTTGAACATTCCCGTGTTTACACGTGGACGTACAGTCGCCAATTATCGTCGCATACTGCTCGCCCACGCAGCTCGGTCTCGCCCCTACACTACGGCCGGGTGCATGAACGGAATCTCATCCGATATCTGCGTGTCCCAGACACATCTCTCATACGAGCAGTACAAAAGAAAACACAGTGGAGGGGCGAATGATATGGTCACTTGGCATTCCTGAATTCACACCGAGAGTAGATGCAAATGCCGTTGGCAGCGTTGGCGGTGTCGTGTCTGCTTGATTGTCAGGTTTAGGTGGACATGACTGATCTGCAACTCAACTGCATCTATCTATTTATCTATCTACACGTATACGGTTTCAACTGCACCGATTTATTGGAGCTCGTTCGCCGTATCTATCTAACAGAACAGCTCATCTGTGCCATCATTTTTTCTCCTGTACCACATCTTTTCCGGAACGGCATCTTCTCTTCGCTCTCTACTGTTTGAGTTCTGGTTTGAAATTTGCGCGCAAGACCAGCTCATCCGCATCATTTTTTCCCGTAACCACAAGAAGCGGAGGCGAACACTGGAACTAAACGAATAAACTGCTTGAAATCCCCTGTTTAACTTGGTTTCATGACAAAAAAAACAACATATCTTAATGTACTCGCCACTTCTTTTAAAACTAGCAGAACATCGGAAAAAATAAGATACTTTTACAATAATTATTAATACCTTCGAGTACATGAGAACATCAACGACATAAGCTGTTCGCAAAGCACATTTTGCTTGTAAGTTCAGAATAACTAAATATAATACTACACTAATTATGGACAATCTTGTTCCACCGCCATCCACATCCAAGCACAAGAGCAAACCTACAAGACAAAAGCAAGAATAAGAAACAATCATATATTTTAAACGAACCATCATAATCCGAGAAATAAGAAAATTACAAGCCACCTATTTTATAGTTCCAAGTTATAATGGTTTAAATTAAAAACATAATTTCAGAAAGCACATGACAAAATATTCGGAGATTTTAGGCATTCCATGGTCAGGTTTGTCCTTGTGTTATTAATGCCCCCAAAATGAAAGCGCCATGATTCGATCCTTTTACTTGTATTTCACCATATTGGTCAACATGCGAAACCATGTGTATATTAAGTAGGAGCAAGATGGTGAACAAGCATGGCAGTTGACACCGCCTTGGTATCCGAATTGTTGTCTAAAACGTCAAATATTCATGTTATGGAGGGAGTACTAAATATTAAACAAAGCATGGCAGCGAACAAAAATATCCATATCTATTTATTCTCAATATAACAAGTCTGATTCACTTCCACACATGAGTTGTTGCCAGGAGGACAGATAAACGCAGGAGCACATGAGTTTGTCACAATTTGGCACCCATCGAGCAATTTCAGTGAAGCTAAGTGATTAAAATGTTCAGTGAAGCTAAGTAACATGCACTGGCACATAATTAGAAGAAGATATATAAGAACAAAAGTTAGGGGAGTGGCCCAATGGTACCCGTATGTTACATGAATACGTGATACTAGATACACAAGCACGCTCCGCCACACTGCCTACAATTCATTGTGGCACTCTGTGATAGGAATAATGAACTCGTTGACGGTTTGTACAAACTTTTGTTGTTTTAGTCTGTCCCCTAAATTAAATACATGAGCATGCAACTGAAACTCCAGTGTCAACATCATTTTTCATTTGTAGACCAGCGTGCCATTTATGTGGGTAGGTCATGTATGAAATTGAGGTTTGGAAAGTTTCCTTAGATCATAAGCAACATAGGTACAGGTGGTTCTTCGGGTATACAAAACAGTACTTCGGGAAAATTATAAAAAGAAGGACAACAAGCAACAGAACGAGTATAGTACCACTGGCAACTGTCCTACTTCGTAAAGGCAAAAAAAAATGATGTCTGAAGACCCTGAGATATACAGAGAAGAGGAGAAAAAAACAACACAATTATCAAACATTCTAGCCATGGCTTATGGTATATGATTTATATTTTTGTGATAAGAATCTGCAAGGATTATTACTCGGTCATTTCTGCTTGTATCTACCATAAAAACTCTATTGTAATTTTTTTTATCGGGACAGACAAAGAATGCACTACATCAGTATCATAGTAAATTCATAACTTGTGGGTTTACCTCTCTTCAGCATCTGCATACAGAAACAACATTCATTCCAACCATCAATAGGTTGGCGATGATAATAGGCATTTTTGGAAGCTCGTAGAAAGAATTAACCTGTCTGGCACAAACACTGAGCTTTCTAATCTAGAAATCGATAAACTTTCCAATATACATCGACAATATACCCATTTTCGTATTTCTAGACGGAATAAGCATCACCTAAACCTCTTATTATCAGCTGGAAAAATGACCCAATACAACAGGCACCACATGGGGCGTAACACAGACCACTTTTCTTTTCTTTTGAACTGATCACAACACCATCGATCAATAAGAGCTATAAGAGCAGCCACACATGAGTTACGCTGAACCAATTTTCCCTAGGCCGGCACTCAGGATTGGGGCAATTACACAGGACTCGGTAGTGACTGAGAGTGCTCCCTTTTAGCCTGGATTAAAGTGTAGAAGAATGAGAAAATGGAAAGTGCAGAAGAAGATTATTTAAACTGAGTTTACTACAGTTAAGCATTTTGTATTTGGGGAAGGGGAGCCTGCACCCATAAATATTTAAGCTACAGAACGAATTAGGAAAGGGGAAAAAATATGCTACGTAAGTTCATGAGCTTGGCATAGCTTGATCTACTACTTTGATTACTATAGAACAGAGTTTTAGCCCTAAAACAACAATCGGCTACTGCTAAGACACAAATTTGGAAACACACAAAAGTCATTGTGGGCATAATTTGCAGATCAAATGGGCATGTACTAGCAGATAACTTCAATATAGCAAAACGCCAATGGATGAACTAACCAGATTGACTTCGGCTCCTCCAATCTTCACGCCACTTGCCGAGGAATCAGTTGGTGGTAGAAACTGAGCCCCATTACGGGAAGGTCCAGCGCCGCAGGTGGAAGGGGCCGGTCCAGATCCGGAGGGCACAGGATGAGCTTCGTGCTCTGGAGGTGGATGCACTAAGACGAGATGTAGTGGCGGCGGCGGCGGCGCGAGGTCCAGCTCGGGCTGCATCTGTGCTTCCCTGTTCTTGGTGCCCCAGCTAACCCTAGAACTCCATTTGAAATCGAGGCTTCTCTTGTAGGGCGTAGACCCGTTACTTCTTACTATGATGGAGGGGATGCCATTATTCCAATGCGTATTGACAACGGCGTAGGAACAGCAATAGCGATTGTGGATTAAAAAATGGATCTTTTTCCTTTCTTATCTTGCGATACGAACACCAGGACCCGTCTTATTTGCTAAAAACCTGTCTGTTTAGGGACTCTTTCCTTTCAATGGACATACTTGCCTGGAAGTGATTCTACCTTGAGAGCGCTTCCCTCTTTTCTGATTCCTTCCCTTTGACCACCGAAAATACAACTTCTAATAGCAAAGGCTATTTTTTAGATGTTTCAAAAACCGCATTCTTGCAATTCATGTGTGGTTGGCATCTATTTTCTATTTTTCAGGCTCGTTGCTTCGAAAATGGGAAACATCAAATGCTTTCTACTTGTGCAGATCGGACTGGAGGAGGAACACGTACAGGATGAAGACGAGACTGTTCGATCAATATAGAATAAATCAGGACGTTTTTTGCATATCCGGCAACAACGGGACCGAGCCTCACAACGGGACCGAGTAGTTTGTTTCAAGCCCTCAAAACGAGGTATGAACAGCATAAGGCAGTTGTCGTGCCTGAAGCACTCCATGATTGGACACATCTCCGACTCTAGGACTTCAAGTCTGTCGGGTAGTACAATCATGAGGTTCATAAGAAGCCTAAAAACTCAGACCGTGGGAAAGGCACCGCAAAGCATGAGTTTGAAATAACTAAGCTTTGTGACAAGTGTGGTTGCTACACACATCTCACTAATAAGTGCAAGACCCCAAAGCATCTGGCCATTCTGTACCAGCAATCCCAGGGATGCAAAGCACCTTAAGGGAAAAGGTTTGAAGCCAACTTCAACCTTCCTCCATATGACACCAATGGACCTGCTTGTTCGCGAGATGTTCCTACAGAACCTTGCAACGCCATGACTCTCCATAAGTCAGAGGACCCTACAGGCACGGAGAACATGATGGTTGAGTACGCCTCAACCAAAGTGTTTGGAGACTTAAACTAGTCCCACTATCTCCTTAGTGGTCGTTTTATTAATGTCCATTTGCGTTCTCGTAATAGAACATATATATTGTATCAGCACTCTGATATAAATAAGATTGCATACATTCTATATATCTGATAAAGATTTCTATTTTGGAACTTCTTCAATTCTATATATAGATTTCTACGAGTGCCAATCCGATGGATGTGGAACAAGTATATGAAAATGTACCCGCTCTGTTGTCTGGATTGTACTACACGTACATCCAACTCGTAGCACATGTTGCATATAATGCAATTCCATCGGTCATGTTTTGCATGAGCTAAACTTTCCCAGTCATGAGATGTTGTGTGCACATATTGTGCCAAAGGATCACTTCAGTCCCTTGAACGCATTCAAAGGTGATATTTGTGGTCCCAACCAACCATCGTTTGGACTAAAAATCAAATTCAATCAATTTGAATGGACAAATATTGTTGCAGAATTCTCTTCACATGCCTCCACTATTTAGTGCATGGCTCCGAGGATCAAAGTTCAGCACAATGTCCTATGTGTCCATACACAATTGTTTTTGGCTCCGTCTCTGATGAAAAGGATTTTTCTCATTGGATGACCCATGATAATGAATTGCAATTTACCAACTTCACGTTGGAGTCACGCAGTTTTACACGCTGTTACTGACTAACTGCATATAACAGTACTTCCCCTCTGCAATTGATACATGGAAATCCTCCGAGCATTTCCCATCTGCGTAAGTTCGGAAGCGCTTCACGCGTACCGATCTCACCACCGCAGCGTACATCATGGGCCCACATATGAGGGATCTATGTGGGGTACAGATATCCGTCGATAACCCAGTACCTTGAACCCCTGATAAGGGATGTGTTCATAACCCAGTACACTGATTGCTTATATTTAAGGAGGATTATTTCCAGGCATTAGGGGGAGATTTCAAGTACCACATCGAATGCCAGGAAATCAATTGGGACTTCACATTCCTCCTCATACCCACGTACTCAAGAATCTGGACTGTACGTTCAGATTCACAAATTTGCATCACATGCAAATAACCTGCCAAATTCATTTACTGATCTCAAAGGTGTTACAAACTCCTAATCCGGCTAGAAATGCGTCCGAAAGAGTGGAGGTACCAATAAAAACCACTCAACTCCCTGTTTGATAAAAAGAGGGGGAGTAGTACGGCCTCTAACCAGGATCCAGCTTTTTGCAAAGCAACAAAAGGAAATCGAGGATAAATCCTCTAAATCAGTAAATGCAAGTCAACCTTGCGTTGATGAACACCTAATGGGTAGTATACGCCCAGTAGAAGGGAAACCTCCACAACCCCAGCTCCAGCTTGCACACACTGGCTGGGACATCGGAACACCCAGACTCACGCGTATTGGGAAATTACGAAGAGTCATCAAGTGTGCATGATATTTGCTCCAACTATATCGATTCTGGAGAATCATATAACCAAAGCCTACAACTGTCGACAAACATCTCTTGTATGATTGCAAACAACCTTCACAATGATTCAGATCCAAAGACCATGGCCATGGCAGAGTGTGAACACACTGTTAGGACTGAACTCATCAAAGGATGCAATCCAAGCAGATATAGCCTCGTTCTTCCAAATGAATTCCCTATGGGATTATTCAATGTGTTTTCTTCCAAAAACGGAATGAGAAATACAAGGTGGTGAGAAAGCAAGGCTTGTAGCATAAGGTCGGGTTTCCGCAGAGATCCGAGACCTACTCTCCAGACATGAGTGAAATCTTGTTCCGATACATATATCATTGGCAGTACAAAATCATCTATCTCTGCAGTTGATAGGTGTAGTGACAACATATCCATGTGGATCACTAGATTCTAACATGTATGGTTCCCGATGGAATCTCTGTCTGAATCGAAACGCAAATGCAACATGTATTGTGTAAAAATCAATAAGTCACTCCAAGTCTTGTTGCTGTCGGTATATTTTGGTACAACCGACGTAGTGAGCTCCTTATACACAAGGATTACTCCTACCATGATGATTACCCCTGCGCGTATGTCATAGATAAGGATAACTCCTAAATGACAAAACACGTGATCATCTAACAGACGGATTTGAGATGAAGAATCTGGATAAACCCACATAGTGCTTGGGAATATAACTCGAGCACCTTCACTCAAGTATTATGGTACACTAAGATGCCTATATCCAGAAAATTGGAGAAACTTAATATAGACAAGTCATGTCCATCTCCTATGGATTGTTCGATCTCTAGACGTAGAGAAAGATCCATGGCAAGATGGAGAAGAGATGTTGGCACATAATGTTCCATATCTCAATGCCATTGGACCTACCAACATAATTGGTTAGGGGATCAAGAATATCTTTCGATATCTCCAAGGCACCAAATATCTTGACATATTGAATCAATTTCGGAGAAATCTGAACTCCAATTTAGACACTCGTATTGGCTACTTAAATGATCCTACAATGTGTACATACATGGTAAATCTGTCACTCCATTGATGTCTTCAAATAGACTCTGGTGACTATACTACCACGATCATTCTAAGATGCAATGCTTCATGTTAACACATGTGGCTTCACGGAATGACAAACCACATACATTAGTCATGTGGAATTGGTTCTATCGAATCACCTACCATTATCTACGAAGATAATGCGGCTTGTGTTGCACAGATGCAAACAGGATACATAAAGAGCAATATCACTAAGCATATTGCCCCCAAGTTGTTTTTCCCCCATCAACTCCAGAAGAGTGGGAAATCAACATCTTGCAAGTCAAATCATGTGATAATCTCGCTGATCTTTTCACGAAGTCTCTACCAACTTCAACATTCTAGAAATACATTCGTGGGATTGGTATGCGACGGCTTTGGGATTTGCAAGAGTCAGGGGGAGTATCTTCCTGAACTATTCATGTTCAAAGTATCATATTACACTCTTTTTTCCTTTATGAGTTTACTTTTCAGGTTCTCATTAAGGTTTTTAATGAGGTAATATCAACATAAGATTATATGTCATACTTTCAGTTTTCCCCACCGGGGTTTTTAGGGAAGTATACACGACATATTTATTGCCCTCTAAATTCTATGGATACACTTCATATCAAGTTAACTGAGGCAATAATCATTATATGTTGGATCATTTTCTCCTTATTTTTCCCACAGGGTTTAAAGAAGTTTTACCAGCATATACTACACTACTCCTCGCATTTTTCCCACAGGGTTTTTGGAGGAGATTTAATCGAAGATGATGGATCCTTATGGAGTCAAGCGGTGATTAGGGGGAGTGTTAGGAATAATTAATATCACATTAATTAGGAGTTAATCCCCTTTCTTCCCTCATTGTAATCCCACGTTCTGGGAACCGTCGGCAGTTGTTTCCTGGGGCACCGCCTCTGGGAACCGACGCCACGTCCCCTCCGCATGTATATAAGGAAATTCCAACCATCAATAAAGCATGAGTTCGATTCATTTGTTCATTCTCTCATTTGCTCTCGATAGTTTCTAACAAGTACCATCTCATCTGATCTTATCTTTTTTGTTCTTTTGAATGAATAAAACATCTCCTCTTATTTATGGGAGATTATGTGGAGACATGGCCTTCCACACGTGCTACGTATATCTGATCCGCATCTGCTGGGTTTAATTCGATGAACTACTTGGACTAGTGCTATGTTTGGATGTTCATATTGGAGGGCTTGGAATTGAATTGAGCCCAATTCCAAATCGGTGGGTATATTGAAATGAGTCTTCAATTCCAAATTCCTGTTTGGTTGTGCAAGATATTGGTAGATGGAATCAAAAAGAGCATCCAATTCCAATTCTCTGTTTGGATGTTTATAGGTTGAATTTGGTCATCCCCATGAGAAAGTGCCAATTCCACCCAATTCAGAGGGGTGAGACTCTGAATTGGAGAGGGCATCTTTTAGTTGTAGTTCAATTCCATGGAATTCGGCTGTCAATTCCAGTTTTCAATTCCAAACACAACCAAACAGCAGAATTTGAGAAACACAATTCCAATTCCCAATTCTATGCTACAATATGGACATCCAAACAGAGCCTAGTTGAAGATGGAGATAGTACTATACGTACTGTATATATAATATTCAAACTAAACCCTCTCCGCTTCTCCTTCTTAACGCACAACAAGAAAGCCTACGTGCTATACACGGCAGGCGCACACACACAGTACCGCGTACCATTTCGTCATATTTTTTTTCAGGATGGTGGCTCTCGCAAATAAAGGACGCACAGTCAAGCAGACAAGAAGCTGTTGAGTCCACCGAAACGGCAGCTACGAACTGTCCACCCACTTGATATATAGAACCGGTGAAGTGACCGAACTTGCACTGATACGTGCTCCCGTCGTTGTCAGACAAATTTGTATGGATGGATGGATGGCGTAATAACGTGTTTCCGAATTCCGTACTGTTTATGGCGGATCCAAATTGAGATCGCGAGAGGGCTAGCTTCCTGTTGAAGTCGAGCGCGCGACGTGTTCGTGCTCTTCTCCACGAGTCTCTGGCTGCTGTACAGATCGAGGTACAGTGGCGGCGCTGCTTCGAGGTAGAAGAACGTCGAGATCCGGAGTCAGTGTGAGTCAAAACAGGACGGCGGAGACTTGACCGTTGTAGTAGACAGGCTAGCTAGTGCGGAGGTTCGGAGATTGCGAGGAAACGAAATTCTGTCTAGCTTCCTGGGACTTTTGTTTCTATGTACAGTGTCAGTACTGGAGGACGTCAAAATCGCTAGTTGAAGAGTTGAGAGAGATAGGGCAGTCTCCATCTAGGGCTTGATGGAATGTTATAGTACTACTTTCCTTCCCGACACGCGCCCGTCCTTGGACACAGAATCCCCTTCATCTCGCCGTCCTAACTCAGATGGTCTAACCCAATGTATGAACAGAGAGATCAGGCGCCGCGCCATGCATGCATCCAAGGAGCCAGTTTGAAGCTTTGCGAACTCACTACAGGAAAGCCCCTATGCCGACGGCGAGATGCTAACCTGACGGTTTTTTGTCGGGGCCGTCGGCATAGAGCCCGCGTACAAAAAAAACTGGACTCAGGCATAGGTTCACCAGACCTATGCCGACGGCCTTAGGTTCAGCAGGGCTAAGCCAACGGTCCCTCTCATTTTTTTCTATTTTTATTTAATATGAAAAAAATCATATCTTTAAATCTGTAAATCAAAATTTAACAAATAAAATGTCTAAATCGATTAGAAAAATGAGAGGAATCCAAATATGACATCCATATCATCATTTTCACCATGCATATTACTTTTTGCAACATATTTTTGGTACTTGCTTAATAAAAAAGTCATTTTTGGCACTTAAAAAATGGAAAATGATATTTATAAAAATAATTGAAAATTGTTTTTGCCAACAATGTTTTTCATACCAAGACACACCTATGTATCAAATATGGACACATTATCACAAACTATGACACGGGGATGGTCATAACTTGGTCATTCGAAACGAAACATATACATATCTATAGATGATAGACCTTTTTGTGAAGGTTTTTTTGAAATGTTTGTCAAAACTCAAATTTATCATTTTTGCTATCAACTAGTACACATAAAAGGACTCCATGCCAAAGGATTTCACTTTTTGAGTATTTTCTCCCTAGTAAGTTGGTGGACTTATAGCTGAAAACTCCCACTTTGGGCGAAAAGGGGGAAATCTTTGCAAGAGTTGGGTGGATCTTAGTTTTGGATGTTCCTATGTCCTAACCTAACACAACCAAGAAAAAAGTCCACTGTACTACCCCTTTTGACTCCGTTCGAAGGGGTACATGAGAACTTTGACTTTTTCCAGCGGGTCTACGGTTTCGCCGAATCAGGGCTCATGTACCCTAACTAAGATTCGGCGAAACCGTAGACCCGCTGGAAAAAGTCAAAGTTCTCATGTACCCCTTCGAACGGAGTCAAAAGGGGGTAGTAGGTATAGCTTCTACCCATTTAGTGACATAATCAACAGCAACAAGTATATGAGTATTACCTTGTGAAGAAGGAAAAGGACCCATGAAGTCGAATCCCCAACAATCAAATGGTTCAATAACAAGAGAATAACTCATAGGCATTTCATTGCGTCTAGAGATATTACCAACCCTTTGACATTCATCACAAGATAAAATAAACTTTCTTGCATCCTTAAAGAGGGTAGGCCAATAAAAACCTGATTGTAGAACTTTCTGCGCAGTTCTATCTCCAGCGTGATGCCCTCCATAAGCACTTCCATGGCATTTCCTCAGTATTTCCTGTTGTTCATATTCAGGAACACATCTTCGCATAATACCATCGACTCCTTCTTTATATAAGTGTGGGTCATCCCAAAAGTAATGCCGCAAGTCATAAAAGAATTTCCTTCTTTGCTGAGCTGAAAAGGTTGGAGGCAAGTACTTGGAAACAATAAAGTTAGCATAATCAGCATACCAAGGACTATCTCGCGAACTTACACTTATTGCAGCCAATTGTTCATTTGGAAAGCTATCATTAACAGGAATAGGATCATAAGGAATGCTTTCCAATCTAGACAAATTATCAGCAACAGGATTTTCAGCACCTTTTCTATCTATGATATGCAAATCAAATTCTTGCAAAAGAAGTACCCATCTAATAAGCCTTGGCTTAGCATCTTTCTTTTCCATAAGGTATCTAATTGCAGCATGATCAGTATGAATAGTGACTTTCGAATCAACTATGTAGGGTCGAAATTTGTCACAAGCAAAAACTACAGCTAGAAATTCTTTTTCAGTAGTGGCATAATTCTTTTGAGCAGAATCAAGAGTTTTACTAGCATAATGAATAACATTTAACTTTTTATCTACTCGCTGCCCAAGAACAGCGCCTACAGCATAATCACTAGCATCACACATAATTTCAAAAGGTAAATTCCAATCAGGTGGTTCAACTACAGGAGCGGTGATTAAAGCCTTTTTCAAAGTTTCAAAAGCTTCCTTACAATCATCATCAAAAACAAATGGTACATCTTTTTGAAGAAGATTAGTAAGAGGCTTGGAAATTTTAGAGAAATCTTTAATAAACCTCCTATAAAAACCAGCATGACCAAGAATACTACGAATACCTTTAACATCTTTGGGACAAGGCATCTTTTCAATTGCCTCCACTTTAGCTCGATCAACTTCAATACCTCTTTCAGAAATTTTATGTCCAAGAACAATTCCTTCATTAACCATAAAGTGGCATTTCTCCCAATTAAGAACAAGGCTAGTTTCTTCACATCTCTGCAAAACTTTGTCAAGGTTGTGCAAACAATTATCAAAGGAAGTTCCATAGACGGAGAAATCGTCCATGAAGACTTCCACAATTTCCTCACAAAAGCCATGAAAAATAGCAGACATGCATCTTTGAAAAGTAGCAGGAGCATTACATAAACCAAAAGGCATACGTCTATAAGCATAAGTTCCATAAGGACAAGTAAAAGTAGTTTTCTCTTGATCTTGCGCTCTCACAGCAATTTGAGAAAACCCAGAATACCCATCAAGGAAACAAAAGTGAGTTTTCTTGACAACCTCTCAAGCATTTGATCAATAAAAGGCAAAGGATAATGATCTTTCTTAGTTACTTTGTTAACCTTTCTAAAATCAATGCACATCCTATAACCAACTACTACTCTTTGAGGAATTAGTTCATCATTTTCATTAGGAACAACGGTAATTCCTCCTTTCTTAGGAACACAATGCACAGGACTTACCCATCTACTATCAGCAATAGGATAAATAATACCAGCTTCAAGAAGTTTTAATACCTCATTTCTTACCACTTCTTTCATCTTGGGTATTAAACGACGCTGATGCTCAACAACAGGCTTTGCATCAGGTTCCATGTTGATGGCGTGCTGACATATAGTAGGAGAAATTCCCTTCAGGTCATCAAGAGTATATCCCATAGCTCCGCGGTGTTTCTCAACACTCCCAATAACCTTTCCTCCTCTGTACCTGAAAGTTTAGAGCTGATAATAACAGGATATATTTTCTTATCATCAATATAAGCATATTTAAGATTATCAGGCAGAGGTTTCAAATCAAAAACAGGATCCTCCTTGGGTGGCATTGTGGTACCCAAATCTTCCACAGGTAAATTGTGTTTGAGCATAGGTTGACGAAGGAATACTTCATCAAGCTCATTCCTTTCTTCCCTGAAGTTCTCACTTTCATGATTCTCCATATGTTGCTGCAAAGCATTGTTAGGAGCAAGAACAATAGATGCAAGTTGAGCAATTTCAAAATCCTCACTAGGCAATTCAGTTTCATAAGGTGCTTTAGCAAATTTAGAGAAATTGAATTCATAAGATTCACCAGCAAATTTAGTAAAGATTTTCTCTTTCTTACAGTCTATAACAGCACCACAAGTATTCAGAAAAGGTCTACCAAAAATAATAGGACAACTATCATTGGCAGCCGACCCAAGTACAAGAAAATCAGCAGGGTATTTAGTCTTACCACAAAGGACTTCGACATCTCTAATGATACCAATTGGAGAGATAGTTTCCCTATTAGCAAGCTGAATAACCACATCAATCTCTTCAAGTTTACAAGGAGCAATTTCGTGCATAATTTCCCTGTAAAGCTCATAAGGAATAGCACTAGAACTTGCACCAATATCACATAAACCATAATAGCAATGATCACCTATCCTAACAGAAAGCACAGGAACACTAGACTTCCTAGAACTTTTAGGATGTGAGACAATATTAGAAGCATCCTCACAAAAGATAATGTGTCTATCTTCTAAATTTTCAGTGACAAGATCTTTAACCAATGCTACAACAGGTTCAACAGTTATTTGCTCATCAGGTTTGGTAGTTTTCTTATTACTTTTACTAACAACACCAGTTATGATAGTATGTTCCTTAATCTTATTAGGAAAAGGAACTTTTTCAATATAAGGTTCTGGAATAATGCGATCACAACATTAACCTCAACACCTTTAGATATATGAGAAACAGATTCATCTTTATATGGTTCATGATAATTTTTAAAACCCTCCTTCGGCAAACCGAAATAGGAAGCAAAGGCTTTATAAAAGTTTGCAACAATTTGAGAGTCAAGACCATAAGTAGTGCTAATTTTGCGATAATCATCAGTATCCATAAATTTTTAACACACTCAAAGTCATAGTTTATACCTGACTCCCTACCTTTGTCATTCTCCCATCCTTCAGTGTTCTCCTGAATCCGATCAAGAAGGTCCCACTTAAACTCTTCTTTATTACGAGTGAACGATCCAGCACAAGTGGTATCCAATAGAGTTTTATCTTGAAAGGAGAGTCTTGCATAAAAGTTATCAATAACAATATTACCAGGAAGCTCATGAATGGGACATTTGAGCATTAATGCCTTCAATCTCCCCCACGCTTGAGCGATACTCTCTCCATCATAGGGCCAGAAGTTATATATGAGGTTCCGATCCTTATGAATCTCACTTGGAGGATAGAATTTGGAGTAAAAGAGAGGTACAATTTCCTCCCATCCAAGAGAATACCCATTCTTCAGCAGTTTATACCAATGTGCAGCTTTACCAGACAGTGATAGAGAGAATAATTTCTTCTTAACTTCTCCCATCGAGATACCTGCACACTTAAATAACTCGCACAATTCATGCAGAAATAACAAATGATCTCCAGGATGGACAGTTCCATCTCCTGCATAGCGGTTATTTGTGACACGTTCAACAATTTTCATAGGAATTTTGAACGGTATTACCTGCTCATCTGGCGCCTCCTCTACTACCTTAGCAGTGGTAGTTGTTTTCCCAAATAGGAATTCAAGAGAAGACCCCTCCATAATGAGATATAGCAGCAGGCAAAAATAAAAACAGCACGTACAATAAATGTTTCCCTTACCAATTCCACTTACCAATAGCGCTACACTCCCCGGCAACGGCGCCAGAAAATAGTCTTGATAACCCACAAGTATAGGGGGTGTATCGTAGTACTTTCGATAAATAAGAGTGTCGAACCCAACGAGGAGCAGAAGGTGTTGACAAGCGGTTTTGATGAAGGATTCACTGTAAATGCTCAGACAAGTTTTTAGGAGTTTTTGATATGACAGATAAATAAAGTACAAGTAAATAAAATGCAGTAATAATAGTTGCAGCGAGTGGCCCAATCCTTTCTACAGCAAAGGACAAGCCGGTTGTTGTACTTATAATGACCAAACGTTCTTGAGGACACACGGGAATATTGTCAAGTGCTTTCGCTTCATATAGTTGATTAATCTTCATTGTTTTGATAAGTGTTGTGTGGGTGAACCTATGCTAATGCACCGCCCTTCCTAGGACTAATACATACTTGTGATTATACCCCTTGCAAGCATCCGCAAATACAAGAAAGTAATTAAGATAAACTAACCACAGCCTTAAACTTTGAGATCCTGCTATCCCTCATGCATCGATATACCAACGGGTGTTCAGGTTTCTGTCACTCCGGCAACCCCACAATTGGCAAACGAATACACAATGCATTCCCCTAGGCCCATAAAGGTGAAGTATCATGTAGTCGACGTTCACATGACACCACTAGAAGAATAACACCACAACTTAAGCATCAAACCATTAAATATTACTCAACATAGTTCACTACTAACATCAAGACTTCTCCCATGTCCTCAAGAACTAAACGAACTACTCACAAGACATCATACGGAACATGATCAGAGGTGATATGATGATGAATAACAATCTGAACATAAACCTTAGTCCAATGGTTTCACCCAATAGCATCAATAACAAGAGTAATCAACACCGGGAGAGTTTCCCCTATGAAATAGACAAGATTCAGCCCTAGATGTTACAGCGGAGACGGGGTGCAGCGGCGGTGATGATGGTGTTGGCGGTGGAGATGATGATGATGATGATCCCGATGAAGTCCAGCTCGATGACGGTGATGATGGCGACGATTTCCCCCTCCGGGAGGGAATTTCCCCCGGCAGATTTCTTCCTGCAGGGGAGCTTTTCGCTCTCTGGTGTTTTCCGCCTCGTGGAGGCGGCGGAATATTTCGATGGCCTCCTCTGTGTGTTAGGGTTCCGAGGGGGTCAAGTACGCGAAGGGGGAACGGCTGAGGTGGGCCAGGGCCCCAAACCACCAGGCGGCGCGGCAGGGGGCCCACCGCGCCAGTGTGGGGCCCCCATGGCCTCTCAGCCTCCCCTTTTGGCCTCCTCCATCTTCTGGTAAAATAGGACTTCCATATGTCTCCTTCGATTTATTGATCTTCAGAAATAGTGCATCTCGACGGTGCTTTTTCCAGCAGAATCCTGACTCCGGTGTCCAATTCTCCATTATTCATCAAACATGCAAAATAGGTAAAATAACATAAGTAACACTTCTAAATATGAAATATATCGATGAATAGCAGTAAATTATGATATAAAATAGTGATGCAAAATGGACGTATCACCCATTCCCGGCTGCACCCGCAGTCTGACAGGCCTCGGCCCATGGCGCACTAGGAAGTGACTCCAACGCACCGTGCGGTGGCGAGGCAGCAGCCACTGCAGGCCCAGCGCCGTCTCCAGGCGACAGCGAGCAGTTGGTCGCACGTGACCCAGTAACAGCAGATACAATTGCTTGACTGTTCCTTACCAATGCAGTATTCATTCCTTCAGTGTACCCACATCAGGAGAGGACAGGGATGATCCAGTGCCCTTGGAGGAGACCAGTTGTGCAACTATTTCTTTACCTCTCGATGTTTGTGGATTTGCATTGAACGGCGTCACCGCAAAACTCTGGCTGACTGAAACAGACCCACTTAGTCCCAACGATGAACTCCCCGGCCCCGACACATTAGCTTGTGGCATGGGAGTATCACCATCTGCCGACTTTGGTGGTTCATTAGCGCGCGACTCATCGATGTGTTTCTCCTCCATTCCTCTAGTATCATCATCTTTCTCATTCCGTCTCCATATAAAGGGCACAAAGTCTGATCAGCGACATAGTTAGTCTCCTCCTTGCTGAACACAAAAGAGTACCCTTTAAGTATCAGAAACGCATCAGCTTTGACCTCCTTTGTCTCAAACAAATTGGGGCTGCGCATAGCTACCAGAATCCGAACCACATTGTGACGCCGGAGAGCCAACAAGTCCACATCCATAGTCTTGCCAATGAGAGTACCCACAGCCCAAAGACCCAGAAAGTGGCGCAGTGTGTACCAGTGAAATGCACCCAAGTTGGTGTCAATTCCGCCATTGGCTCAACATCATCCGGCTTCCAGATGTCCAGGGAAATCACTGTCTGCTGTTTCGGCACCCCTAGTTCGGAGCCATTCATCCTCTCCAGGTCCGCCATAGACGGAAAATTGACCAAGAACGAATCCGCCTTGAACTTATTGTATGGGATGGCTTCCCAGCGCCATGCGGTCTGTAGCGGACAGTAGCGAGCTAGCATGGACTGTACCACCTCCGCCGACACCGGTTCCCCGGTCACCGTCACAACAGCCACGGGCTGGGTTTAATTCGATGAACTACTTGGACTAGTTGAAGATGGAGATAGTACTATACGTACTGTATATAATATTCAAACTAAACCCTCTCCGCTTCTTAACGCACAACAAGAAAGCCTACGTGCTATACACGGCAGGCACACACACAGTACCGCGTATCATTTCGTCATATTTTTTTTCCAGGATAGTAGCTCTCGCAAATAAAGGACGCACAGTCAAGCAGACAAGAAGCTGTTGAGTCCACCGAAACAGCAGCTACGAACTGTCCACCCACTTGATATATAGCACCGGTGAAGTGACCGAACTTGCACTGATACGTGCTCCCGTCGTTGTCAGACAAATTTGTATGGATGGATGGATGGCGTAATAAGAGATATATGCATGGTTAGTCACACAACTTGTCCGAGATGAGTACTTTGGTCACTAAACTTGCAAAAGGTTGTGCGAAGGTCACTCAACTTGTCCGAGATGAGTAAACTGGTCACAAACCATTGACTGAGCAGTTGACCATTGACTCTTACCTTTTTTTTTGCAAAAACACCCCTGTAGAATCACAAAATCACATCATTTTTTTTTGCAAAAACACCCCTGTAGAGAGATATTAACGTGATTTTGTGATTCTACGGGGGTGTTTTTGCAAAAAAAAATGGTAAGAGTCAATGGTCAACTGCTCAGTCAATGGTTTGTGACCAGTTTACTCATCTCGGACAAGTTGAGTGACCTTCGCACAACCTTTTGCAAGTTTAGTGACCAAATTACTCATCTCGGACAAGTTGTGTGACTAACCATGCATATATCTCGCGTAATAACGTGTTTCCGAATTCCGTACTGTTTATGGCGGATCCAAATTGAGATCGCGAGAGGGCTAGCTTCCTGTTGCAGTCGAGCGCGCGACGTGTTCGTGCTCTTCTCCACGAGTCTCTGGCTGCTGTACAGATCATCATGCATCTGATCGATCGAGGTACAGTGCAGTGGCGGCGCTGCTTCGAGGTAGAAGAACGTCGAGATCCGGAGTCGGTGTGAGTTAAAACAGGACGGCGGAGACTTGACCGTTGTAGTGGACAGGCTAGTGCGGAGGTTCGGAGATTGCGAGGAAACGAAATCCTGTCTACTAGCTTCCTGGGACTTTTGTTTGTATGTACAGTGTCAGTACTGGAGGACGTCAAAATCGCTAGTTGAAGAGTTGAGAGAGATAAGGGCAGTCTCTCGCGGTTCAGCTAGGCCGGGCTTGATGGAATGTTATACTTTTCCTTCCCGACACGCGCCCGTCCTTGGACAGAGAATCCCTTCATACATCTCGCCGTCCTAACTCAGATGGTCTAACCCAATGTATGAGCACATAGACAGAGAGATCAGGCGCCGCGCCATGCATGCATCCAAGGAGCCAGTTTGACCGTAAGTGTAAGTACGTGTGAATCGTCTCTGCACTTTCCCACTAGTGATATCCACCTCAACACGGACGTCGACTGAATCACGCGCGCTGCCCGGCCGTATCTGCCCTTTCACGATCACGGTCTGGCTGGCCTGATCGGAGTGTTGTCTTGTGCAGATGGAGATAATAATGAAGATCGGCACTTGCGTCCCGCGTGGGACAACTGTCCGTCGTCACAAGACCGGCCAGGCCAACTCGCTTCCCTCCACCATTGTAATGGAGCCCGTTTTTGGTTGGTACGAAAGCGATCGGTGCACCCATGCATGCAATCTGAGCCGACTGATTGGCGCGATGCAATCATTAATGCTTGTATGCACGATGATCGTGGAATCGTAGACGTTTTTCTGGCTAAGCAGTAGGGAAGGGCCGGGGTGCTATTGTTCTATGTCCATCTCCGGCCAAATTTGCAGGCTGGGAGTAATTTAGACTATTAACATTCAAATGTTACTAGTCTATGTTAATATCTCACTACAAAATGACATAGATGTAGTATCTACAATACCAACGTATACATAGTAAACGTATATTTCATGACGATTCTAACAATATTGATATAATATAATAGGTGTTGGTATCTCGCATCGTCCGCTTCGGGCAATGTGTCTCCGTTGACATCTTCCATACTTTAAAGTAAAGACAAACATGTTTCAAGTGGTTTCTTACAATTGCATGCAAATTCACGTCTAGCTGTTGCTTATACTCCCTCCGTTCTAAAAAGGATGACTTCCATTTGTGTGTCCAGGGAGTACATCAGTGGCGGAACCAGAAAAATTTGTTTGCTGGGGCGAGCTCATTCGCGGGCAAGAAAAATTAACACACAAACGCATGTGCTACATAAGAATCATGAAATGAACGGTACTCAAAAGATTCAATTGTCATGATCAACGAAGTACAATTAAAATAACATTACTAAAAAAGTAAACTTAGAACCAAGTAACCAAATAACATGGACTTTTACTGCCTGAACACCTACTTGCATCATAGAATTAAGTTGTCGTAGTAGCGAGAGCACAAACTTGTCGAGGTAGATGGCCTCGACGATCTTTCAAGGCATGGAAACGTAACATAATCTGCTTGTCGCTTAACTTTGCAAATATCTCTCGCTCAACAAAGCATATCATTAGATCATTGAGCCAATCATCACACATCTTATTCCGAAGGTCTGTCTTTATAATGTTCATCGCCGAGAAAACCCTCTCAACTTGCGCCGTTGCCACCGGTAATATCAATGCAAGTTCAATGAGGCGATAAACCAAGGGAAAGACCAAATGCTGTCTAGTTTGAACCAACTTGATAGCAAGAACACTCAGACTTTGACAAGTCGAGAAATCAGGACTTCTTCTCATCACATCAATATATATGTTGAGTTGATCAACCAAGATATAGAGGTCATGTGGAGAGAAATCAACAGAGTACATACTTGCAAGCTCCATTAGCCTCTCGTGATCAAAGCTGATAAATGACTCTCTAGGATCAAGGCATGCTATGCACTGTAATAAGCGTGTAGAAGTTTCGCTAAACCGATGATTGAATGTGTTTGTCTAAAGGTCCTACCATAGGATCTAACTACTGTAATTTACCCATAAACCGATTGGATGTGTTTGTCCATGTATGAGAGTCTTCATCGTGACATGGGAACCCATAGGTGCTTAGTTACGTCGGTTAACTAAAAAAAATGAGTGGCCGTACTGGGGAGACAACCCAGCAGCGCTATTTTTGATAGAAAGTGAGTGTGCGTACGCACCGAGTGCGAGCACGGAAGCTCGAACTCGAGCGGGCTGGACGTATCAGCACGTTCCTAGCCACCGGGCTAAGCCTCAGTCCACCGTCGGTTAACTAGACCATAACATTTAGTTTCTCTTACAACCAGGGCCAAAAAGTACTAGGTAGAACAATATTTGCCGGTCACCACAAAAACTCCACAATTTTCCTTGCATGTGCATGTGGCGGTGGAATCATCATAGGATACGTGATCCAAAATACTAGTTTAAACAAATATCCTTTCGAGAATGTATTGTCCGGTACTATGCTCAGCAAAAGAAATGCAACTTCAGTTGAGCTAACACCAATAATAAGTCGATGTTTTCTGGTGAATTCCACAAGAAGAGCGAATGAAATATTCAAAGGATATTCGGCCATCAGACATAACCGCACAACAAAGGTTTATTTCACAACTCGGAGTGGGAAGATGGACGTACATGGTGTACTACAAGGAGCTAGCACCTAGCTTATTCATTCAGATCCAAAAACACATGTCTATGCCAAGGGCAAACATTAGATCAGGTGGATTTTCATATTATTGTCATGACTATTTGATTGAAAGTTCCTTTATTTGAGTAGGCAAGTCTTTGAGGTGCTTGAAAACTTGCCGAAAGTTAACCAGGGAAGGAATGTCCTCGACAACTCAAAATATCTCTTCTATGGAAAAAGTGAAAATAACTATGGTTTCCTACCTATCAAAAGAAAATAATGCAATATATGTTTGAGTGGTTCCTTAAAAAACGAATGATGATGAAAGAAAAAAACAACCCAACATTTTTCTAGCCTTAATCGGAACATCAGATAGTATTTTTTTCCTTTCAGTCACCCGTGAAAAAATGTTATATTGCACCTTTAGGTTAATACGTGTACAATCAAGAATTAGATAAAATATTACTACATATTATGTCTACCATTTTGTTACAATAAAAGCTACAATATGCATGTTCTCGGTATATATGTATTCCCATTGTGTTCGAACAAGGATTGAGTTGATGTCCTAGGAGCATTCAAAGAGTCGAAAAATTTGTATGGGGAGGATCTTTATAGTTGTGAGACATTTATTACGGATAAACTACCAAACATGATCTAGCAGGAAAAGGTTCAGAAGAAAAGGGTGTGAAAATGAAAGTTATTCACGTTATCAACACCCTTGATAGTTATCGAAATACATTCAAAAAACTACTGCTGTTTATGTAAGAATTACATCACCCATGAAAGAGTTTAAACCGTGTGGCGTACTGTATGTTCTTTTTCCTAAACAAAATTTTAAACTAACATTTGTGTAATATCCATATGCCCACCGTAGGGCTGGTGCAGTCAATATTTGGACCCAGGGGAAATCAAAATAATACAAATTTATACTAAAGTTTTATACTTTTATATAACTCAAAAGTTAATAATGGTACAATCTTAACGAATATATTTTTCGATTTCTTCTCTGGGGGTTGTTATCTATTATTGAAAAATCTCTCACGTTATGTATTTTGTAGCAAAAGTTCTTTTTCTATTGTTTATATGTATATGTGTCAAATATTTCTATAACATACAATTCAACAAATATCTTAATATCGTTTTGTATTGTATGATTAGGTAAGCATATTAGTATGACTTCTAGAATGTAAACTAAACCGTTGGAATGATTTTATTTAGTATTTTATGGTCAAATGTTTCTTTTAACAAGTTACAATGAATTCAACTAACAACATGTGCATCCCTAAATCACCGATGTGCATAAAATGGCCTCAATTCTACTCCCTCTCAAAAAATATAAGATGCGCTATTTTTGTGCTGGTGTTTGATGTTCGAGTTTGACCACTTATATATATATATTAAATTATACGGATTGAGAATGTATAAATGGTATCGCTAGATTCATCTTGCAAAATTCTTTAATTTCATATATATTTATACTGATTTTGTGGACATATTGTAAGTACAAATCCTGTTCAAAGTTTTACGGCGTTGACCAGGGAAATTTAAGGACACCTTATATTTTGGGACGGAGGTAGTATTACATTTTAATATCTATATCTTTGTTTGCAATGCTCCCACAAGCTTCGGAAATAAAAAAAGTATGCACGAAGTTATACAAAGTAATGTAGTTAACCGGATTTTCAATCTTTCATCAGAGAGAGACTAGGGACGTGTTTGGTTTCCTGCAGCCGTTTTAGCCTCCTTGCATCCGTGGCCCAGTAGGGCCTGTCCCTGGAAAACGAGGCCAAAGCCATGTTCTGCAGGCCATTTGGTTGCCCACAAAGAGGCGGCCAAGCCCGTTCCTCTTCATCCAAAATCTGCAGGCCCAGTGTTTGGTGGGCTGTGTTAGTAAAACGCATGCAAAAACCTGCTGTTTGGTTACATGCAACAACACATGTACTCTCACCACCAGTTCGAATGGTGAGCTTACCATCGCACAATGCACTTAAAACACATATTAGAAGAAAGGTAATACGATAACCATCACACAATACACTTAAAAGTCTTAGACACCATCTCGGCACGGACTAGTTCAGGTAAGTGTAACAACCTGGGACACAAACAGCAACATGAAGTGATGCCTCAGTTAAGGTTTGCACCACATGTTTTTGTTGGCTGTCATGTGGTGCCAATGCTACCAGAGCACCCATCATCATTGGTAGAACACTCAAAAGATGATCTCTTAGTACCTGAAATTATACACAAAAACACACATTTCTCCACAGCAACAGATACTAAAAGACACCCCTCGAATGCATATAAGGGGGAAAATGGTCTCATACATCTTAGCCAAGTATGGGCAAAAAGAGTGCGTACAAGAACGAAGTGGCAGTACACGCAATGAACTTGTATTAACCCCCTTGTTCTGAAGGCAATCTTCTTGCAAATCTACTGGCCTAGTTTAATCATTGACCGGCAACAAGATATAGCAGATAAAACATTACATCTCTACGATTTTCTTGGCCTCAGTTAACAATGTCACGCATAGTTCGTAGGGGTGAGGGCACCATGCCAAATCCAGTGACCACAACAGGTGCACATTGTTTTCGGAACGGAGCCCCACATCCCTAACACACATATGCTCTTGTTCATCATCATCGGCCAGCATGACAAACCCCAAATCGTTCGTCGAACAGACCGGATATGTAACCCTAAACGCAGATCAAACCCTAGAAACTTGCAGATCTACGATGCATGTCATACTACGCCACATAATCGACTTAGATCTACAAATCTAGGCTACCAATGGTGGAGGAGCTAGAAGGAGATGATCTTACATTCTTACCGCCATTGGAGAAGCCATGGAAGTAGGTGACGGCGCGAAGGCGGCTCCGAAGCCCTGCTGATCTACGATGTCGACGACGAACCTCCGAATGGCCTGCCTTGCACCGCCGCCAAATCTGCTGCCGGCGGACCAGTGCAGTCGCCGGAGTAAGAGACGGCCGGAGCGGAGAGAGGTGAGAGAAGAGGACGGAGTGGAGTGAGTGGGGAGAGTGAGCGGTGAGGGGATTTATGGCGCGTGTTCTCGAAGGGACGAGGCGTCTCCCGCCGTCTCGCGCTCCTTCCCCGCGCGTGCAACCGCGTGCGCCTTTTCGCTAGCCGGGACCTGACTGAGCGGAAACGGCCGAATCGGCCGTTCCTCCAGGGCCTGGCCCGAGGCTGCTTTAAGGTTCACGCTGTGCAACAACGCGAGCCAGCCCAGGAAACCAAACGGGCCAAAAGCTGCACCGAACAGTGGAAAACGAGGCCATGCTGGAAACCAAACACGCCATAGTTGACTTGGTTTGTTCCTACCTACTCCCTCCGTTCCGTTACATGTCTATATACATCCATATTTAGTACATAGCAAGTCAATTAAATTGGAACGGATGGAGTAGTACACTAGGACACGGTCAATCGGATGGACTTGCTCTACAAATTGACCATTTTTTCCTATATATCCAAAAGTCTGTTGTATATAATGTAGTACTCCCTCCGTAAAAAAATAAGTGTCTTGGATTTGTCAAAAAGTGGATGTATCTAGACTTAAACATGTCTAGATACATCCACTTTTATACAAATCTAAGACACTTATTTTTGTACGGAGGGAGGGAGTAGTATAATACTCCCTCTGATTTCAAGAGTGTTGTGACTTGTGAGTTGTACTGATAGAACGTACTCCTACATGATCAGTTCATTTCCGCGAAATCAATCAGCATATACGCGAGCTGCTTTCCAAATTTTCACCAGTTCATAAAAAAGCTTTCCAAATATTCACGTGACAGATTTTGCCAGGGTGTAGACGGACAGAGATCAGGTGACATGCGTGCATGTCACCGTGTGCCTCGCGGCCTCCCATCCACCGCCCAGCCTGCATCCAACGGATGAGATTGTCCAAAAAAGTGAACTCGAAATTTAAATATTTTAGAAAAAATCGAAAAAATTCCAGCAAGTCATATATGGTCCGTTATGTGTTCTGTGAAATTTATTTGTCATTTGGATAATTGGTTTATCATTAAATGGCTTTTCATGTTTTAAACTTAAAACGCTAATAAATCATAAAGGAGATATCCAAATGACAAATAAATTTCAAAGAACACATAACGGACCATATATAACTTGCTGGAGTTTTTTCGATTTTTTCTAAAATATTTGAATTTCGAGTTTACTTTTTTGGACAATCTCATCCGTTGAATGCAGACTGGGCGGTGGATGGAAGGCCGCGAGGCACACGGTGACACGCTGTTTGCATGTCACCTGATCTCTGTCCGGTGTAGACCGGAGCGATCGTTCGCCAGCCCACCCACCTGCAAATCCGCCAGCTAAGTCGCACTTACAAGTGGCTCCCACCACCATATCCCGCACACCTACACCGCTAACGAACCGCTGGTCCCTCGGGCCACTGATCCGCGGGCCCACTCCCACAGTCTTCACCTACAAACATGTGGCGAGATCCGAAACCCTCACGCGCACAGAAAAAAAACCGGCTGCAAAAATTCCATTCCATTTTCTTTTGAGTAGTAGTTTCTTTCGGCTCAGCTCAGCAAGCAGCCTCAGCTCGGCGTTATATATTTCGGTCGTGCGTGCAGTTCGCCACTACGAAAAAAAGTCCAATCTCCCCCAGCGGCACTGAACTCGACCCTGTCCACCTTTCGTCCTCCCAAGCCCAACCTCCCTCCGCTCCGGGGCATTGCGCGCCTCCGCTGGCGAGGGATCGAGGGGAGATGGGCCGGCGAGGCGTCCCCGTCCTCGCCGCCACCGCGCTGGCTCTGATGCAGGTGGGGTCCCGCTCTCTACTAGTCTCTCCGTTTGAGTGGGTGTAGTCGTCGCGGTTGCCGCCGCCGGCCCCGAGGGGCCAGCCGTTTTAGGTCGGGGGTCGTCGCCGTGCCTCCTGTGTTGTGGAACATTGGGTTCGGTTTTGGTCCTGCTCTGGGTTTCAGCACTGCGGCTGCGGCGTATCACCGCGTGGGTTTGCTAATTTCGTTCCCTCCATGGCGTCATCACCGCGCAACTTTCTTACTACTAACAGCACTCATGGGGAATTCGTTTCCGTATTTAGGGGAGGTGCAATTTTTGCCTGCAATGGATGGCGTGTGGTGTGGATACTACTTCCTGAATTTTACTGCCGCGCTTTTGTTTACCTTCGTTTTGTCGTTAGCCCGAGTCACCGTGGGATGTTGGTTTCGAGAACTGGGAGGGTTGGAAGCATCTGGGATTGGGAATTCGCCGCTGCGCTACTAGTTACTTTCTGACATCGCCGTGTGTTCGGATTGGAGGTCTGTAACCGTGTGCTCCGAGTGGTTGTTTCTGGTTCTGCTTACTACGTTGGAGGACTCCATTTAGCTCAGTTTTGTTGTTCATCCCGAGTTGGTAGTGTTCGATAGGTTTCGCTTCAGTTTTGGGTTTCCAGTATCTTGTGGTTTCTTCTCTGCTTGGAGTTTATATTTTGTCTCGAAATGTGTGCTGTTTCAGTTTAAATTGGGGTGGGTTTTACAGGATTATGTATGCTACACTTACCTGAATTTCAGAATATTTTCATACTTCGAGTATTAACGTTACAGTTGTGTACGACTGTCATATCTGTAAACAAATCTGCAAACAATTTTGTACGAGTTCGAACTATGTGGAGCTGTCAGTGTTTCATCTCCAAGTTACCGGATGTTTATGACTCTGTTTTGCTTGACAGCTGCAAGGTCAACCATGATTTTGCTATTATTTCTAGCCCAGTTGAATTTTCACAAGCATTTCAAGTAGTATGAACTTGACTGAGAGAACTCAGATTCAGTACCGCAAAGTGTGCACTTCAGTCTTTCATGTTTCTGCAGCTCACTCCTGTCTTGTTTTATCTGTTGTAGAGCCTTAGCTGTTAGATGTCATCTAGGTGCTGCTCTACGAGTCCTTGTACAGACTTTTAACGTCAGCATGGAACTACGAATGATTTATGCTGTAATAATTCTTAGATTTTTTCTGATTTCCGAACCTTGGGCTTTTATCTAAACAAAATCCTTAACAACTGTTGTGGTGGCTTCACACTTATATTGTGAGTATAGGTGTGTAGAAGATGCCAAAAGTGTGTTAACTTCTCAGAAGTTGCTAGGTTGTTGTATTTGTAGCACCTACATTACTTGTCTAGGTGCTCAAAACTGTCGTGTTCATTTTATATATTTGAAGCTGCTGGACAAAATCATGGTCATGTTGCACCCTGGAGGGGATGATAGAATAACAGTGTTATGTAAGAAGCCCATTGTACACATGTAGTGAGGTGTTCATAATGTCGATTTGGTTGCCCTCTGATGTGATTAATGTCTCCTATATTTAATATGATTTCTTCATACTGTTATAACCATATTTCTCCATTGCATGACGCAGATAGTTTTTCTTGTGGCCCCCACAAGAGCACAGCAATCCAATGGCACTTCAAGGTAATTTGTCAGGGCAGTGTGTTCAATTCAGAGTAACATTTGTTAGATCATGTAACAACTCAATAGATCCTGAAATAGGCTAGTACCTGCGGAAATACTTTACTGCTTAAGGAGGTATTCTGTATTCATGGAGCCCTTGGCGCTCATTTTTAGAAGGAACAGTTGATGCTAATTTTTCTGTGTTTGCTTCCTTAGGGTAGTACCTGCGGAAGGGTACTGTTCCATGTATGGCATTTGTGCACATCGAAGTGATGGGAAGGTCTTAAACTGTGCAAATGCAACAAAAGCTGTTAAGGTGAAAATACAAGCCTTGGTTGCTGTTCAGTTTGAATATAACATAGCAGGAGAGACACTATCCTGTTACTTTCCAGCATCGTTTTACTACAGGAAGCATAATAGTCCTCCCCTTCTTATTTTTGCACCAAGTCTGTATTATTGCACCTCCGTGGTTTACTTGTTTATCAAGTGCTGTTATTGCCTTTCCAGCCAGATACTTTGTTTTCCACCAGGATCCAGAGTTTGTGCCCCACTATCACTGGTGATGTCTGTTGTACAGTTGATCAGTTTGACACATTACACCAACAAGTCCAACAGGTAATACTCCTGACCGCCTGAAAAGAATATGGACTGTTCATCTGAACTATCACATCCATGTGGTCACTCGCATCACATACTTATTTTAGAGACTAAGTGTTTTCACGCTGGGAGGTTTGTTAGTAAAGCACCCAGTAAACACGGATTGCCATTGTACTTATACTAACCTGCATTGATTTTCTCAAGCAAAGTTTTGTTAAACTTCTGACTAGCGAGCCATGAACCTGCTGACTATTTTGTTAGTTATGTGCGGCTTTTGTTTTAACATGATGTCTGTATTTACTAAATAAATTATCTCTGCCTCGACAGTACTGATAACTGATGTAGACCTGGGTGTCATCATGAATACTTTTCAGCAAGCAGTCCATTTTGACTTGTAGCCTCTTAGTCTTACAACAAATTTCTAATTGTTAATTATCTGTTGTCCTTGGTTTTTTGTGTTATTCCTTTCTTAGTTTCTTGTAACACAGCTAATTCACACATCAAATAATGTAGCATGTTCTTTGCTATCTCTAATCCTCCATTCTAAATGTCTTTTTTCAATCGAAAGAGATTTCAATTTGTGGTACATTGTAACTTCCCTTTTGCAGGCCATCCCATTTCTTGTTGGATGCCCGGCTTGCTTGAGGAATTTCTTGAATCTCTTTTGTGAAATGTCTTGTTCCCCAAACCAAAGTCTCTTCGTTAACGTAACTTCAGTAAAGCAGGTCTATCTTGTCTCACCTTATCTCCACAATAGTATTGTATGGTATTTTTCCTCATGGGCTGTATTGTCTCACACAATTATTTATATCAGTTTAAACTGCCAAACATACCAAAATAAATATTTATATATAATTCCCATGTTCTAACAAGCTACTGGTATGTCTTTTCAGGTTAATAACACTACAACTGTTGATGGCATCGATTACTACATAACAAGCAACTATGGTGAAGAGTTATATAACTCTTGTAAGGAAGTTAAGTTTGGCACTTTGAACACACGTGCAATGGATTTTCTTGGTGGGGGTGCTAAAACTTACAAAGGTAGTAGATTAAACTCTTCGGTGTTAATTTTTAGGATTGAATAAATACCACTACAAGTTATAGTTTGAGAAATGCCACTGTAATCACCGGGAAGGCGGGAACTGTAAACTTTCTAGAATGCCAGTAGCCTCTATAGGTAACTAATTTTAGTTCAAAATACCCTCAACTTCCTCGTAATCATTATCACTGACCAAAATCTGAGAAGCCATTGTTGGGTGAGAAGCGATGGAGCTTGTTGAGTTCACCATGGTTTGCCCCCTGCTACTTGTTGATCCCCATCATCATCAGGTTTGTCGATGGCATATGCCAGTAGGCTGCATTGTGTCAGGCTTAACACCGACGGCTAACGACAAGTTACAGCATCAGATGCATCCCTAGGACCATCGTTTTCTAAAGGATTGCGAGAAGAAAGAAACAATGATTAGACCTGTCCCATTTATCACCTTGGCCAGGACTATGTAGTGGTTTTTGTAGGTTGGCAGCCTAAAGCATGTGGTAGTTTAGGAAGAGTTTCTGCATTTTTCTTCAAATCTCGATTCGGTATTATTAATTATTTATTCTTGCCATCTGGATGTGCTGTTGAGCTAGTTTTTGCAGTCGATCATTTTAAACTTTGGTAGTGACAATGATAAATAGACTAATTTGTTTCTTGCATTTCGACTATGTATTGTTACTATGCTTTGCAATCTGGATCTTCTTTTGAGCTAGTTTTTGAGTTTTTAGTTTTAAGTTATGGCTGGTAATATACTATGTAATTTTATGCATCCGTTCTTCACAGTGTGCCATGACTCATATATAATTATTGGCTTATATACTTGTTACTGCAGAGTGGTTGGCATTTCTGGGGCATCAGGCGAATCCTAATGAGCCTGGGTCACCTTATTTGATAACATACCGACCTGATTTGAGTGACTCATCTGGGGTGAAGCCTCTAAATGCTACAGTTTATTCTTGTGGAGATCCATCTTTGGGCTGTTCATGTGGCGATTGTCCTTCTTCTTCAGTTTGCACAGGATCCTTGTTGCCTCAGTCGCAGACTGAAAGTTCCTGTTCAGTTAAAATGGGTTCTCTGAAGGTAGCAGTTATCTCTTTTTTTTCTCCATTTATGAAAATATAATGCAGGGCTGATTAATATACCATGCCTTCTGTTCCCTCATGTTCCCTAAAAGCTGTCGTTTTGGCAAACTTGACTACTAATTTGTACTGGAATATATTCATGAAACCCAACAACATTATTACTTTCGAAGAAAACTTTTATCCACATTATTTTCAAGTATCTATTCTAACTCTTTTGAAAAATAACGGTGCTCATGTTTGGAAAGTTTGAGTCTACCCGTGTCTTAGGCAACTACCGGGGGTAGCAATCTACAGAGTTCGCAGTGCTATTTTCCCTAGTATATAAATAAAAATTGGCATTTCTCTCAATATTTTTTTTTGGCATACTGATAGATAAGGAACATGGTTTCCCTGTTAATTGACACGTCACCTGTCACGTGGTCTTGGTTATATATCAAACCAGTTGTGTAAAACACGTATGTGATGCTAATTCTAAAAAAAAGGTGTGATACTAGTTCTCGGAAAAACAATTTGTATACTACTAGTGCAGAGAAATTTGCACTGGAGATGTGTTGTAGTCGTGATGATATGAACTAGATCTGTTCTTGTGCATACCTGCACCATTTGCTTGTGTGAAGTATAATAACATTGAACTCTAACAATCAAATGATTTACTGTATCTTGATAGAATATACACCGTCATCTTAGGTGCTAAGTATCTTAGTTTTTTACACCTTGTGTAGAAGTTGATCTTCTTTCACACTTTCTCACTTAATAGCTTACTGAAATCCTTAACTTTAAATACTTAACTAGAGTATATGAATCAAAAAATTCCAGCATAATAATAGTTTAGGTCATAGGTCACAAAGGTTCCTCTTTTCCATGTTGAATTCTTCCATCATTGTGCACCCTTAACTCTTATCATTGTGACATCTACAGGCCAAATGCTTGGACTTCTCACTAGTGGTTGTGTACCTTGTGCTGTTAGGCGCAATTTTATTGTGGGCCCTGTTATACAGAAGACGAGGAAGAAAGAGCTTCCCCACACAAACAAAACCACCAAAGAATGCTGACGATAAGTTGCGCTCAAACAACAACGGCAGTGTTCCTGAAAACTCTGTTCAGGTTCTTTTCTGCTAAATCATCTCCGAGAGCCAGAGTTTGCTTGATTAGATAGAGTATATGTTGTCGGTTTCTTCTAGCATTTTTTATCTAGCGTTCAGTTTTCAAGATAACAATGCTATGGTCTAATAGATTCTTTATTAGGCCTGTAATTTAGTTATTATTTCCCAATTTAATGTGATTTTCTCGTGAATTTCTCTTAAATATCAGGTTCCCAGAGCTGCATCATCTTCTATTATCCAAGCCTACATGTCAACTTTCTTTAGGTTGGTTTCTGTGTCCAGTTGTATTTAATTTTATACAATTGGTGTTTAGGCATTGTCTTAATCTGTTCAAAGTATTGCAGGAGACATGGAATCTTTGTTACTAGACACCCTCTTCTTGTGTTATCTGCATCCTTACTTGTCCCTATCCTATTGTCCATTGGTCTTATTCATTTCAAGGTGGAAACACGACCAGAGAAGGTACTCAATTTATGATCTTATCATAGAAACAATTCTTATACTGTTACTGAAATTTCCATAATTGGCATAATGGGGGAGATTTGAATTCTTGGAAGATTGACAACTATAATTGATATTCTGTCTATTGTATTTAGTACTCCCTCCGTTCCATGATTCTTGTCGTGCTTTTAGTTCAACGGAGGTAGTACTAACTAATTTCATAAGTTTGATGTAGGCACTAGCCATTCTGTCACAACTCATAAATATTCCTTAAGTCTGAAACATAGAATAAGTGGAAATCCATGTAAAATTTTGATTAATTACTCATAATTGTTCACTAAAATTAATCACAGTAAATAAAAAGCGCAATACATTGTGGTGTGCATGTTATAAAGTTTCACTTTTGTGTTGGCTAAACCTTTTCGAGTCAGTTCGGACTTTTTGGGTGTTCTGTATCCTCTATACTTATGGCCAGTATCAGATAACTTCTCATTTTACCTTGTGAATAGTACATTAAAAATTAATCCTGCCAATGTGGAGCGAAGATCCTATACTTGTTTTTGAATACTTCGAGAAAACCATATCAGCAAGAAAAAAAAGGAGAGCATAAGCAAATCGGACTATGGAAGTGTTCACATCTTTAGCACTCGTTTCTGATGGTATTATCTCCGATGTATGTGTAACAAATCTAGTATTTTTTATTGTACCCCTCGACCCTTTTAAATGAATTTTTTTCTTGAAAGAACTAAAGAAGTCAGAACAGTGAAAACCATGGGGATGAATTAAATCATTTGGAACTCACTTTTTCGTTGTTTATTTACCACTAACCAGTACAGTGAATACATACATTTCAGAGATTTCTGAATTAATTGTTTTATTTTTGCAGCTTTGGGTTAGTCCTGGAAGTCAGACTGCTGATGAAAAGCAATATTTTGACAGTCATCTTGCACCATTTTATCGGATTGAGCAGGTATTTCAAACTCTCCTGACCTTGTTTTTGTTCAACTAGGTGAATGTTTGTCAAAGCTTGAATCAACTAACTATGAGTTCTTGTGTTGATCTTAACCTCTTATCTGTCTTTCTTTGTCATGTCTTACATTTGAAGACGACTTGTGTAACAAGTACTTCCTTTGTTAATTACTGCTGTATCTGCAGCTTGTATTAGCCACCTCTGCGTTTGACCAGCCTGAAGCTCCTACAATAGTTAATGACAACAATCTGAAATTGCTATTTCAGATTCAGAAGAAGGTACTAAATCCACAGTAATGTAAATTTCACACTGCAACTGCTTGACAGTTCTAATGTCTCCTTTTAATTGCAAAGATTGATGATCTACGTGCCAATTATTCTGGATCGACAGTATCCCTTGCTGACATCTGCCTAAAGCCACTCAGTACAGACTGTGCTACCCAAAGTGTTTTGCAGGTGATGATTTAGTAGTGTCTAGTATGTACCCTGTATACTGAAACTAATCTGCTCTCTCTGATCTATATAACCCGGCTATTGTTATATTCTGTTAACTATGCGTACTTCTGTTCAATTACACTAAAATGATGGTATCTGTTGCAGTATTTCCAGCTGGATCCTAAAAATTATGATGATTTGGGTATAGAACATGCTAAATTTTGCTTTCAGGTAAATCTCTACCGTTGAAATGTCTTACGGGCCCTTTTTTCCTATGATTTTTTCCGTTCTATCGCAACATAGACCTTTTTAAACTATCTCACAGTGAGTATTGATAACGGGATACTGATTAGGTCTGTCAGATGGTTGTATCTGAACACTTAAATATCTGCTGTGTTGCAGCATTACAGTTCTGACGTGACATGCTTGAGCACTTTTCAATCACCTGTTGATCCTAGTACAATATTAGGTGGTTTTCCAGGGAGCAATTTTACTGAGGTAAAATGCTGTACTTCTAGTCAACACAATATCTTACTCATTATCCTACTTTCTTGTTAACTTTCTATTGCTTGGCAGGCTTCTGCATTCGTGATAACATATCCTGTGAACAACAAGGTTGAGGAAACAGGACAAGAGAATGAAAAGGCTATGGCTTGGGAAAGGGCATATATTGATCTTGTTAAGGTGTTGAACTTTAACCCAATTTCTAATCTTATGTGCTCAGCAGACACTTTACAGTAGAAGTTTACCATCTACTGTTATCTTTTCTCTCAATTCTCTAACATTTACTTTAAGGAGTTTAGTACTTCCACGCTGCCCTTGCTTAAGGATCTAAAGAATAAGCCTTGTTTGAGGATTAGTAAAGTAAACTAGAGATATTTGCTCCAATGAAGCACACCATACAGAACTAGATTATGCATGGCTCTACATCCTGAGAAAATACGACAATGGGAAGCAACTTAGATAATGTGGATTAAGAGTGTTCAGATTCATATTCTCAGGAGATTAAGTCGGAACATTATTCTTTCAGTTCCTTTTCTCCTTTCTTATATACTGAGACGACTCACCGGGCATGTTGAAGCCCCAGATGACTGAATCTAGTAAATGGTAGTTCCGTGACTGCTAATGTCATTTGCATTTCATGCCCATCAGTGATTAAAATTCTACGGAACTGACTCTTTCATGTTAGGATTAAAATCCACAGAGTATTTAGTCTTTTCTCGCTAGAGTTTATCACTGTGTTTTGTAGCATATGATATAACTTCACAAGAAGGTGCATACCTTAGCTTATATTTCACTTGAACCAAAAAATCACATGTGATGACTTATGAGATTCTTTTTTGCAGGAAGAAATACTGCCAATGGTATTAGCACAGAACCTTACACTGTCATTTTCATCCGAGAGCTCTATCAAAGACGAATTAAATAGAGAGAGTACAGCTGATGCAATTACAATAGTGGTAAATATATGATATGTGCGAAGCATTTTTCCATTGTGAATTATATCCTGTTTGCCTACACATTGTGATGTTTATTTGTGCTGTTTAAATGAAACCAGATAAGCTATATTGTGATGTTTGCGTACATATCGTTCACGCTTGGAGACCGTCCTTCTCGTTTGTCGTCATTATTTGTTTCATCAAAGGTATGGATATGATAATCAATGATGGGAAGATATTGTAAATGCCACTCCTGAGACTAAAAAATACTTTAATGTGAGTCTGACAAATATGGATCTGTGGGTACCGACCTACATGTCAATGAGTCAGTCAGTGGCAAGTACATATGTTTGAAATTCAGCAGTGATAAATACAAAGTTGTCCCATGATTAATTCATTTGCTATACTTGGAGTATCCTATTCCATATGCTTGAGTTATTTAAGAATAATCTAAAAATCAGTTATCATTTACTCATTTTGTTGACCATACGTGTAAATATGTGCACAGTGCATGGTTGGTAGTACTGCAGTCGGGCCGACACATTTTCTTGTGGTTGGTCTTGAATCACATAGTTAAAGAAGTTGGAGATGTCGAATATGATAGCATGGATAATACTTATGCTCTACATTCAGTATATTGAATTAATTGTTTTACTTTATTTGGCTGTAGTATCGTAAAAAATTCTTCATCGTATAAAATTCTGATAACCTTAAAAGGAAATTATGAAAAAGGGCATGCCAAAAAAATAAGCAAATAGCTCTAGTTTTTTTTAAAGATACATATACTCTGTCTGTTCCAAAATAGATGACAGTTTTGGCTTTGCACACTCTCCAATATGTGACTTTGACCATTACCTTTTGTATAACTATGTAGGTGAAACATTACAAAATATTATGCTACAAATTATTTTTATGAAAACAATAATTGTACAATTTCCACCTAGAGTTGAACTAGAAATCACAAAATGAACTAGAAGTGGGATTTTGGGGTGATCTGGCTTGACACTTTATTTCCACCTAACCAAGCTAAATAGTTTTCTCAAAATTTTATGAAGTTGGACTTCATGCTTTCTAAAACATCATCTATTGTGGGATAGCGGGTGATACTTTTGAGTTATTTATTTCATAAATTATTAGGGCCCTCTACTACTGTTTCACACAATACAGGTAAAATGTTCTGATAAGAAACTTGTCTTTGGATGATATAATAGTTTGATCTGAAGTTTAATGTTGAAGAGTTATTTATTCGTTTGGTATCATAAGTATATATAGTATTTTTTAAATATGGTGGGGCTGTTTTGCATTATATTTCATTTGACAAGATAAATTGCAGGTGCTGCTTGGCTTATTTGGGGTTGTCCTGGTAATGCTTTCAGTTCTAGGATCAATTGGATTCTTTAGCGCTATTGGAGTGAAGTCGACTCTAATCATAATGGAAGTAATTCCTTTTCTTGTGCTGGCTGTAAGTTTTCTGTCCCCCACAATAGTGGCTCATTTTCTCTTCGTTAATCCAAAATTTCTTCCATTTTCTGCACTAATAAGAGAAAAGAAAACCATTATACATTTATGCTCTACACATTTGACTTGTAACATAGCTTCTTCACGTTGATTATTGAATTATCTCTGCTGAAAATAGGTGTTTGGTGAAAGCACCATCATGTTTAATCCTTGTCGAGAACTTGATGTTTAGTATTATGAAGTTGATTTTGGCGCATGCTTTGTCGCATATGTGAACAATGTTGATATCAATGTTGCATTGTCTGCCGTTAAGTTGTTTTGTTTTGTTTTTAGGCAATATTGCTTGTTGCATGTATCATATTAGTTTTTTTTTTCTGAAAGATAGTTGGTGGTTGATTAATGCTGCTACTTCATTTGATCTGTATGGTTCTTATCACTCTGCAACTAGATGAAACTGACGGATGTGACTGTGGCTAGGTCGGTGTGGACAACATGTGTATCCTTGTGCATGCTGTCAAGCGCCAACCAGATGGTTTGGTATTGGAAGAACGTATAAGTAATGCATTGGTGGAAGTTGGGCCATCCATTACGTTAGCCAGTTTGGCTGAAGTTTTAGCCTTTTCTGTCAGTGCAATCAATCCAATGCCTGCCACCAGAGTATTTTCCATGTTTGCTGGTTGGTTTCCTTACATATCCTTGCTTGTATTCATAACTGGCACATCCTTTTGGTGTTTCCAATCCACTCTCTTGTGCAGCAATGGCAGTGCTTCTGGATTTCCTTCTCCAAGTGACAGCCTTCGTGGCTCTCATAGTATATGATTTAAGGAGGTCTGAAGATGGCAGGATTGATTGTGTTCCTTGTGTAAGACTTACATCGAGCACAGTTGGCGGTGATAGTAAGTGTCCAAATAAAATTCACTTATGGTTTGCAAAATGAAGCTAGCTATAGCAGCAATTGGTCAGTTTTATTATCTTTAACGATTTCCCTTTTTGATGTCTTCCAAAATTAAGATGGTGGCCACCAGGGGCTTCACTTGGTTGCGCGATATATGAAGGTAAACGTTTTGACTTGAAATCTTGTTCATAAGTTGAATTAAGTTCATGTTTTAACCATGTTTTAGTTTCTCAAGATTTTCTGTTGTGTTCATTGATAACTTATAACTGCTTTGTTTTCATGTAGGATGTTCATGGGCCAATTCTCGGTTACAGAGCAGTGAAGTTTATCGTGATTGCTGTATTTGTAGGATTTGCATTTGCAAGCATTGTAAGTGCTCATATCTTTTGCATGCCCAGCATCATGATTATTTTTATTCCTCTATATTAAGTTCTACCAACAAGTTTATATCTGGTAAACATATGACTCAGCTATGTACAAGCCAAGTCTAGTTCTCATTGAAATTATCTGATGGAAGGGAGATCATCAACTTAGTGTTCTTTCTGCATCTTTTATAAATTTTTCTGAGCATCAATATGGATCACGTATGCATTCACTACAGTAGGGTAGTGTTTATTCTTGTCTAGTTGCATGTTGCAAGTCACTAGATTTTTGTTCGACCTTGTGCGTGTGTGTGTGACTGATTTTTGTATCTTATCGCTCACTCGCAGCGCTTCTTTTGTCCTAATTAGGCAATGTCAACTAGACTGCAGCCAGGATTGGAGCAGCAAGTTGTTCTTCCACGAGATTCTTATTTACAGGTTTACTAACACTTGCATATTATATAGGGGTCTTCCTGTTTCCTTTAGGATCATGCTCACTATAATATTTACAGGGTTACTTTAACGACCTTGAGAAATACTTGAAAGTTGGACCTCCACTGTATTTTGTTGTGAAGGACTTCAATTACAGGTAACTAGTACTAACATTGTTCTACTATATTTTCTCTGCATGCTTTAACGAAAAGAATGATGAAAACACAAGTTGTTATTAGGTTGGCACAAACCCGTGAAAATCGGCAGCTCAAATTTGCACTAGCAGCAACACTCTCTGCCCAATTTGGGCGTTCCGTTAGTTCAAAAAATGTGCAGCGGAACAGTGCCCAGATTTGAACGGTTTGAGGAACACCCTGGCTGCTATACTTGTTGAAGTGTATATGTCGATTGTGCTAGCGTTTTCCACAGTTCAGACTTTTGGGATAGTTGGTTAGTGCATGAAACATGACATGGTATCAGAGCCCTGGGTCTCCAGTTCGAGTCCTGGCTTTCGCAATTTATCCAAAAATTGTTGTTGCCCCCTCTTTGTCCACTGCACGTGTTGGCCTCTCCCTCCCCGAGTCACACGTGAAGGGGTGTTGAAGTGTATATGTCGATTGTACTAGCCCTTTTGGGATAGTTGGTTAGTGCATGAGACATGACAATACTTTGGAAAACAAAAAAACATTGCTGAATATTCCTTGACCTGTTACAGTTTCAGTGTTGCCTCTTGAAAGAGGCAATTTTGTTGAGCTCTTCTGAGTTGCATTCTTAACTCAAATAATTAATTTGAGATCTGATTTTTTACAATGTTTCCAGCTCTGCATCGGAGAATACTAATCAGATATGTTCCATCAACCAGTGTAATTCAAACTCTCTTCTGAATGAGGTATAAATTGTTTCTGTCTGTTGGCAATGTATTTTCCCAGTAATGTTTAGTTTGGAATGATTAATTCGCTAGCTCAATTTAGTATCACAATACATTTCGAAGGTGAGCTTCCTTACTAACATGATGGTTGCTACCATGCAGATAGCAAGACAATCTTTATCTCCTGAGACAAGTTACATAGCAAAACCTGCTGCTTCATGGCTTGATGACTTCCTAGTATGGATGTCTCCGGAAGCATTTGGGTGCTGTCGAAAATTTGTTAATGGAAATTATTGCCCTCCAGACGATCAGGTACAGAATTTTTCTCTGTATCCCTTAGAAGTGTTAACACATTCATACTATATTTGTATTGGCTGGAAAACCAACCAATTTTTGTCTGAAGCAGTGGACAGTTTCTTCTCTGGCAGTTCTTTTTAATATTTTTGTGAAGTGACATTTGGATTTCTTCGTTCCAGGCTCCTTGCTGTCAACTTGATAAAGATTCAGGTTCATGCAGATCAAGTGGAACGTGCAATAATTGTACAACGGTAAAACGATTTTTGAATTTTGATCTCCAGTCCTTCATATTAATAAATTTCAGATTGCTGCATCCCGTACTCCATGCCCTATTATGTGTGATGAGTAAATAGTACTCCCTCCGTTCCAAATTAATTGACTTGGTTTTGTCCAAATATGGGTGTATCTATACTTGTTTGGTGTCTAGATACATTCATGTGTAACCAAATGTGTGTCAATTAAATCCGAACGGAGGGAGTATATTTCAGCCACAGTTCACACATACATATTGAGTAGAAGCGAAATATTTCTAGTCTACTAATTATGCTTTTGTTTTAGTGTTTCCTACATTCAGGCTTGCACAATGGGCGTCCATCCACAACACAGTTTAAAGAGAAGCTTCCATGGTTCCTGGATGCACTTCCATCAAGTGATTGCTCTAAGGGTGGAAAAGGAGCTTATTCTACAAGTTTGAACCTCAGTGGTCTGTAGTGCTCCAACTCTGTACCATATTATCATGCTACAGAACATGCCAAAGAAATATCATATATTTGCAAATAAGAATGCCAACTGATCAATTTAAATATAATATGATTTTCCTCTAAACATTCTTGCAATTTAACTGATTGAAATTACAACATTAAGCATCCACTAAACATATGCAATCCTGTTTCTTTGTCAGGTTATGAAAATGGCACTATACAAGCGTCAGCGTTCCGCACATACCATACTCCCCTTAATAAACAGGTGACGGATAGCATGCAGTGCAGCCCATCATAATTATCATCATATTCCTTTCCAACATGGTAAATTCAAGTAATATTGATATTTTCTTCTTCTAGACTGACTATGTTAACTCAATGAGAGCTGCTCGGGACTTCAGTTCTCAGATGTCCAAGGATCTGCAGGTAATTTGCATGCAACCATTTTATAGACGGGGATGATATTAAATTATTAGTATACTGATAAAAACATACGAATTTCAAATATGCATAAGTTCGATAACTAACTACAGAGTGTAACCACTAAGAGTAAACGTAAATATATCCACAGATGTCAACGTAAATATTAACAGTTGTTAGCTTTTTAAAGAGACACAAGTTTGTGTGAACTTTGTACTTTTGTCTAAGGATTATGACAGTTACTGCTGTATATTTCATACAGATTATTTTTTAGCTTTCGCCTGTATGCTATGGCTTGATTATACTACTAACAGTCTTCAATACATCTTGGTTATGCAGATGGAAATCTTTCCTTATTCAGTGTTCTATATATTCTTTGAGCAATACCTCAACGTATGGAAGACAGCTATCATCAATATATGTGTTTGCCTTGGTTAGTTACTTAGTACATTCACAGTTTGTTAGATTTATATGTGTATATTCTTATGGTATATTTCTCACAGGATCTCATTTTCTATGGGAGAATATTTTGCTTAGGTATCAGAGAGAAGTATTATATTTCTCTCTCCTAGTATGAATGCACAGTATAGACATTTCCTGCTAAACCAGCTTGATCATTTTGATATGTTCATAAGAATTAGCTGGTGAATTAGGAGTGATGGGGTGAGTTTGAATTAGGAAATGTTTGCTTGTATCGGACCCTATGTCAGAGCTGTAACTCCCTATATATAAGGGAGCGGTTCATTCAATAAAGGTCTAGCAAAGTAGCAAGAAGTTCCATCCATTCCCTGTCTAGTGTTCTCCTTTCCATGCACATTACATATTTTTTGGACATACCCTACGATCATGGCAGCTGGCCAGAGTCACCATTATCCGGTGCTGGGACCAGCTACCAATCATTGGTACAATCATAACAAATATAATTACCACAACCATTAAATAAAATAATCACGACAAACGTAATTATCTATGTCCATAATGTTTCTACCTTCATTTGACACACTTCATTGTTATTCAAACCTTAACAGGTACAGTATTTATTGTTTGCTTCGTAGTCACCAGCAGGTGAGCAACATCTTTCATAAACTAAGCACTAATTATTTCCAGTTAATTTTAAATTTGGTAGATTGTGATAATTCATTATCTCTATCGGTTTCAGTTTATGGGCCTCAGCAATCATTTTAATTGTTCTGGCCATGATAGTCTTGGATTTGATGGTATGTTCACTAATACTAGCTTCGTTTATATGTATTTGCGAATTCATAGCAGTTAGCTGCTGTAATGAATATAACATATACACCATCTGTTAAATACAAGTGGTTGTGAAGTATAACCTTCTTGTGTTTGGTATGCCAACTAGCTTATTAACTAAAATATTTAGGATTTGTTTGAAGCAGTTATTCTAGTTAGATATGCATAAGTTAAACTGAAGCTACATAGTGGAATTGTGCCGAAGCATTACAAACATCCATAAATGTAATGAAGGTTTCACATTACCTTGGTAACATTATTGGCATGTTTTTTATTATGTTTGTATATGTAACGCTACTGCTAAACGTTAAGGAATTACAGCACAATTTTAAGTCAGTAGCAATTATACTGATTGTTGTAGCTTTTCTGTATTTTCTACGGTCGTTCTAGAATCCAATTTTCAACGTTAAATATTTTTGTTGTTTATTTCATTATCAATTAATGACATCTTCTTTGAAACTTTTGGCAGGGAGTGATGGCTGTCCTTGGAATTCAGCTCAATGCAATTTCTATTGTAAACCTTGTTATGTCAATAGGAATTGCTGTTGAATTCTGTGTTCATATCACACATGCATTTATGGTAGGTGCATTGTACATTTGGAAATGCCAGTTCCAAATCTTCCAGTTTGCCGAGTTCTGTGATTATTAGCAAGACTTGGCTGTAGTTCTTACTCTAAACTCTCGAAGATAGTGTTACTATGCATTTGAAATATTGAGCAGGGAGAAGTATCCTAGGAACCACATGCATTGTGCACTTGTACTAATATAATTGAAATGTTTAAATTTGTTCTTCCCACCACTTAAAACTTGTAACTTTTACTTGCAGTCATCTCCAATGCACTTTGAGATCGGGAGTAGTTTAATTTTCTATACAGTCTACATGACACCGGAGCAACAACGTCAAACCAATTTTCTGACTCCCAAACCCATTTGTCCCAATAATGAAAACCATCGAAATAAATTCTGACGTGTTTCTACTTCCCAGTATTTTCTTCATGTGTATATATTGGTTCTTTCCATATCATGTCTAAACCCTTCATATTCGCTTCCAATTTGCAGATAGGCATTGGGGATAGAGAAAACCGTGCAAGACAGGCTCTATCGACGATGGGTGCTTCTGTATTCAGGTCAGCCTCACTATTATTTATGTTGGGACAATGTTACATTGGTAGGAAAATAGTGATAGCATATGAATAAGTTGCTTGGAGCGTATCCCCAGTTGTTCTAGTTATATGCGAGTATGCTTAGTGCCTTGGTAAGCACTTACAGCTTCATTTGAGTGTGCATTTCGCATAAGAAAATTATCCGATGTTACAAATAAACTTACTGGCCCAGTTGCAGTTTTGTTTCCATCTTTCCACATCTGGTTGTGGTGTTTATAATTTTGTACCATCAGTCTGATACGCTGTCTTTATTTTTCAGTGGAATCACGTTGACCAAACTTGTAGGAGTTATTGTCCTGCGTTTTGCAAAATCTGAAGTTTTTGTGGTATGTACATCTTAAACCGCGCTTGTTAGTTCTGTTCCTATCGGAGTTTAGCTTGAAGCATCTTTGTTTAATCCGAATGACACAGGTATATTACTTCCAAATGTACCTGGCACTCGTCCTCATCGGCTTTCTGCACGGGCTTATCTTCCTACCGGTTAGCGTTTTAATCATCTGCGATCTCTTAATTACCCCCATGTATTCCCTTGAAAGCTCTCAGCCTAACTAATAATTGATGAATGTTTTAGGTCGTGTTGAGTCTGTGTGGCCCTCCTCAGAAGACCATGAAACCGATCGAGCAAAGTCAGCCTCCGCCTTCAAATGAGCAAACTTGATAGTTACATAAGCATTTCAATGTACATATTACCCAGCGTAGGAGGAGAAGTGCAGTGTACATCATGTCTAGAGGCGGAAGCAATCTCTATATATAGAACGTAGAAATAGGTTGTGCATTAGTTACACTCAGTTTACGGAATTGGATTGGCCCATGTCGCCACACGCGCAGAAGAAAACGTGAGAGGTCTCTGTGTAGACCATTGTAGCCTTTCATTTCCTTACTGTTAGTAGTCCAGTGTAGCTGATCTGGTGGTTTGTGTCTGTTTCACGGAGAATCCAAGTGCCCATGCCGTTTGATGCCGGTCGGCTATTGTTTTCGTCCTTTGAGTTGGCTTGTTCTGTGCATTCTTGCCTCGTGATTGTCGTACATGGAGCGCACGGAACAGGCGTGAGTAGTTTGAGCAATGTTTCTAATTCAAAATTAACAACACTATTATTCTAGGAACGAAAGGAAGAAAGCTTGCTTTGTGTTCAATCAGCGTAGCCTTTTCTCCCAATCTTTATTTCACGAACAATATACCAGAATTTGAGCGCTAGTTATTCACGTTGCGGTTTCTTATTGGAGAGCTTCTGCCACAGCGGCAACCTGTTGTGAGCCTCTGATCAGTGTGCGAGATACCTGCGGCTCCTCGCCTAATAGGCTCGAACGTCCTAGGTTTTTCAAATCAACCGGTCCATGGAGGTGGCAACCAGTCAAATCCGACAGCTGCAGTGCAGCACTGTCTGCCTGGCACACCAATCCGCTGACAAAGTACTGGACCGTTCATTTTGTATTAGGACGCGTCTAGCGAACGCACGCGCGTTGGTTCGCTCATCTCAACGGCAGGCCTAAAAAGGAAAGAAAAACGCCCCTGCGGCCCTGCCACCCCGTGTCGTCTTCCTGCCCGCTGCCGCGCCCGCCCTCCGGCCTCTAACCGCGCTGGCCGCCGGCCCCCAGCCTCCCATCCCACCGCGCTGCCCTATGGCCGCGCCGCCCTCCGGCCTCCGACCGCGCGGCCCCAGGGCTCCCACCGCGCGGCCCTCTGACCGCGCCGCCCTCCGGCCTCCGGCCGCGCCGACCAAGCCTCCGACCGCGCCGCCCCAGGGCTCCCGCCGCGCGGTCCCGGCGACCTCCCACCTCGCCTGGAACAAGCACGTATCTTCTCCTCCATTTATCCTTTGAGACGGTGACTCTTCTCCATCGATTTCTGAGAAGGAGCAGGAGAGAAGAAAGCTCGTTGAGGCGAGCTGGTTGCTAATACGCGAGGCAAGCTGGGCTTTGCTAGTAAGCGAGTGCCTTGTTCACTGTAACTTTTGACTGTGCTGCCACATGGTATTTGCTAGTACGCGAGGCGAGCTGGTTGATCTTCTGTGCACAATGCTCTTGAGCATGATGAGAGTGTATCAACATGGCGATATTTGTTGCTTATTTCTACTAATTTGTTGCCTCATATCTCAGAGACTTGCTCAACTACGTCAGTTAATATTAGTTGCTCAATTGCCTCAGTGAGTTTGTGTGCTACTATTATAAAGTTGTGCACCGATGTTGCGAATTTGCCTATTGATGTTTCAGAGTTGCTCCGAATTTCTCGTTGGGTGCTCCGACGTGACGTCCACCTTCGAATTGCTCGCGCAGTGTGATGGTGCGGAGCTGATGACGCCGTGAAGTTGCCTACGGTATATAGTGAATTTTTTATGAAGTTGTCAAAAATTATTACTAAATTATGTAGCGTTGGTATTAAATTATCGCTTGCGAAGTTGTCTACTCCTACACAAAAATTTGCTTACCGCTGTTATGAAGTAGTCTCGGCGCACACCAAAGTTCATCCGCCTCATACCAAAGTATATTTTGATTGTTGTGCAGTTGCTTACCGTTATTATAAAGTTGCTTCAACGCACATCAACATTGTTTCGCCTTGTATCAAAGTTAATTTAAATTATTGTGAAGTTGCTTACCGTTGTTCTCCAATTTCCTCATGACATATCAAGTTGGTTTGATTCGTACCAAAGTTCATCACACACCGAAGTTGCTTAACTTTAGGACAACGATAGGCAATTTAATAACAACTAAAAGCAACTTAGCAAGACCATAAAAAAAATGTAGGCAACAAAGTCAGATGAGAGCCTTAGGGTGAGGAGGACAGCGGGCATGTCGTGGAGTTCCGAATGCGGCCGATGCCGCGAGCGAGCAAGAGCCGCATAAAAGGTGAAAAATACTGGACGCTAGTGAGCGAGAAGCACGGAGAGGGTGAAATATTCTAAGTAACGGCAAACAAATGGACAGAATTAAGCAAATATCGTAAGATATTAGACAACAAACTAGCAGAATTGAGTAACTCCTATGTGTTATTAGGCAACAATCTTGTGTGTGCAAATAGACAATTTCACAACTACGGATAAGCAACTCCACACCAATTTTTCTTTTGGTAAAAGTAACTAATATACACAGTTAGGCAACAAAATTGATAGAGTTAAGCAAGTAATATATGAGTAACCTCATAAATGAATTCATATAATTGATCAACTATTGAAATATTTTAGGCAACAAATTGATACAATTAAGCAACTAATATATGCAGGTAGGCAAAAAATGATAGATTTGAGCAATTATGTATGTTTATTTATTTTTTTCCTTTCCTCCCCTTTTCTTCTCTCCTCTCTTTCATTTCTTTCGTCCCATCTTTTTCTTGCCAATTTGTTGCGGCTAGGCAACAAAATTAATAGAGTTGAGCAACTAATATACGAGTAACCTCATAAATGCATTGGTAAAGTTAGGCAACTAATTGGAATATTTAGGCAACAAATTGGTAAAGTTAGGCAGCTAATATATGCAGGCAACTAATTGATATAATTCGTGCTCTTTCCTTTCTTTCCTTCATCTCATTCTTCCCAACATGGACAAGTAATTTACATCTATAATAATTGGACAACTATTTATTTACATTGAGCAACAAAATATATGTTACCAAGCAACAATCCGGCAAAAACAAACAACTACACGAGTATAGAGAGAAATGGAAGGCCAAGATGCTAGCAGGCCATTATTAACCTCACAACAAGACAACGAATTCAGAATGCAAAAGCAATCAAGTCTTCATTGTGCTATTGCGCGTCGTTGGCTCGTTATTGGGCTGCTGGGAGAGGTGACCGAGGATGTGGAGACCTTGCTGGCCGGTAGAACTAGCCTCAGAGCCTCGGAGGAGCGCAGGGCCAAACCTGCTGGTAGCCACACGCGACGCCTCTACAATGGAGCTGCACCGGGCGGTTCTGGATGGAGCGACGGCAGCGGCCACCACGTCGTCGAGAACTGACTGCGGCAGCCCCTCCTCCCTCCCCAAATCTCTGCTCTTCAGCCTTCCATCGTTTTCCTCTTGCGAGTTGCCGTCGCGGCTTCATGGCTCGCCGGAGGGTGGAGAAGAACCAACACACGAGGCGCCAGCAGTAGGATGCAGCGGCGGGAGTGCGAGCGGCGCTGGCACCCGGCGGCAGCCAGCAGTAGAGCGGCGCGGTGGGCCTAGCCAGTGACGAGGGAGGCGAGACAGCGGGGATTACGCGACGGAACGGAGCGGCAGTGTCCCGACCGGCTGCGGGAGCCGTACCGACGGCGACAAAGCTCGCCGGGCTGAGATTATTGGGGGCGACAGATTATTGGAGGTCAACGGCGAGGGAGAGCAGAGAGGGAGTAGGACCGTGTGCGGTCGTGTGTTTTCTTTGTCGTTTGCTGTGAGCGTTCGGTTCGTCTGTTTAACGCACGCGCGAGATCAAGCATTTGGGTTTGTATTATCTTTTTTTTTTTTTTTGAAAGCCCACCTATATTCACCAACATACCACATACAACGTACATAGTACAAGAACAAAGATCAGAGTACAATACGCGGGGGATCCAGAACCAGAAACGAAGACAACTTCTCCGGCAACGACGACGGAGGTCGCCAACCACCTTCTTACCGCAGCCTGAGAGCGCCTTCCTTGAAGAAAGAGGCCGCAGAGCTTGTCCGCCGCCCCGCGACGGATCCATTGCCGATGAACGGGCACGGCCAACGCCCTCCCTCTCCGGCAACACCGCCTAGCCACAGCCACCCTCGAAGACGAAGCAGGACGAAGCCGCCGTCCTCGCCCGGACCTGGGTTCCAACCGCCAGATCCACCGCCACCACAGATCTGGCGGAGAACAAAGGTATACGAGAGCCACACCGGGCCCCCAGCACCTGCAAGTCGAAGAAGACGACGCCAAGCTCCGAAGAAACTCACCGCCGGAGAAGATCTTCTCGACACCAAACCAACCCCCAGCCGCGCCATCTTCTCCAGAGCACCGCCGGCGGGATCCCCACCCTACTCTACCATATGTACAGGCCGGGGTCGGGGATCCCCCACCCTCCCGCCGCCGAAGCAGCAGACGGAGAGGAGGAATCCCGCGGCGCCGCCGGCGCGCACGCGGTGAGTCGACGGAGTCGCCCAAAAAAAGTCGCCTTTCGCCTCGCTCTCTACAGTGACGGGAGGAGGGGAAAGCGCTCTGGATTTCCGTTTTTTTGGGTTTGTATTATCATCCCTATACAGACCTGCAACCATAATCCTTGTCTAACGGCGACCCACGATCTCTACCTTCAGCAACGTGTGAGCGCCCCGCCCAGCCTGCTCTCCTGTTAGAAAAGTTTTTCCTATTTTTGAATACATTGCATATTAGTTTTGGTCAGGGTTAATATTTAGAAAGTTTGATTAGGTCGAAAAAATATTGATATTTACAATATCAAACGTATACTACATGAAAGTATATTCCATGTTGGTTCTAAAGTCTAAACTAATATCGATTCGAATTTTCCCTCTCCCTCCTGGGTCGCCCCGCGCGGCGACTCCGGAGGGCTCCAACCCTAGCCAAAAAAAAGCCCAAATCCGGCGCGCCCCCGGCGGCTGCCGCCGCCAGCGCCCTGCTCGTCAGAGAGGCGGATGGCTGTGGGCGGACCTGTGGGGCCGAGACGCCCTTCTCGGTCGCCGGTCGCGCGGAACGGAGCTGCGCTCGGCGGTAGGGCCCTAGGCGCGGTGGGGCGACGATGACTAGGAGGTGCAGGGTGTCGGGGGAATACTTTGTGGATTAACTCGCGGCCCATGTTGATAAGTGCGACTCAACTTACTCGCACAATAAAGGCCTACATAAAAGCAAGCCCAATATCGCACCGCCACAAGGAGAAAGATCTAGAAGACATATCCTGAAAGACGTGAGGAGGAGTTAGTCTCCAAGTAGGTTCCAGTCGATGTATTCCTTGTGGAGGAAGTTTCCTTTGTAACCTAGCGAGCCTCTGTGTATATAAAGAGGACTCGCAGAACTTAGACAGGGTCAAGCTATCAATCCCTAAACCCTAGCTCTTACGGCGAGTTCCCAGATCGGATCGCCACCATTGTAACACCACATATATCATATCAATACCAAGTTAGGGTAGGCAGGAAGTAGGTCTTTACCTCACATTGAGGGGCCGAACCTGGGTAAATCTGTGTTCGTCCTTGTTACTGCGATCCCAAGCTCGGAGACGACTGACTCGCGCAAATCCCACACCTACGAAGTCATCCATGACATCTGACGTGACAAACCCACGACAGTTGGCGCCCACCGTGGGGCCTGCGGTCAAGAGCGTCACGTTCCGCGCAGGATCGATGAAAGGATTTGAAGATCTCGTCATCGGCCACATCATCATGGTCGATGGCACGCCTCTCATTGACGATTCAAGCTGGGGACCAGAAGCTGATTACCTGGAGACAGGTCGCATCATCCCGATTGAATCTATTCATGTTTTCGTCGGCTTCATCGGCGGCGAGACAGAAGACCCATCACAGCCGGGCGACTCAGAAGAAGGAGTCGCCGTAACTGTGGATGAAGAAGAAGAATCTACCAACAACGAGCCACTAACGCTCGAAGACGAAGAAGCCCAATCCATTGAGTATGTACTCGAGGAAAGGCTCTGTGGAAACCCTAGGGGTGGCAGCTCGCCCTCCGTAGGAGATCAGTGCATGGAAGGGATCTACAGGACCGTGGAAGCAGAGAAAGGGCTGGGCATGCCGCAGGGCAGCTTAGCACCCACGGTACCAGAAGCAGCGGAACGAGTCGCACCAGAAGGATCAGGAGTCGCAGAGCTCGGTTCGAGTCGCGCGGCACCCACTGCGGCCACCCCAGGAGTCGCGGCCTCAGGAGTCGCAAACAGAGAAGCCCCGTCCGGAGTTGTACCTACGGAAGAAGGGCCAAGAACAACCCCCAACACGACGGCCAGGATGTCCCAGAGCAGCCCGCTGTTTATGCCCATATCTGCAGTTAACGCCGCCGCAAGAGCTGCGGAACTGGAAGCTACCAGGATTGAGCTGTATGATGAAGTCCAAAGGATTGTGGATGAAAGGAGCAGACTCGCACGCGAGGACCAGCGCCTCCAACAAGAACAACAGCGACTCGCTGAAGACACCATCATCCTACAAGGAGGACCAAGCACCTTGCCACACCAACGTGAGTTCAGTCGCATGCAGCCAGGAACAGTAAATCCCATGGAGTTATTCCAATCACCCACCTCTGGACCTACAGCCGTGGTCCCTGCAGTCGATACACCAGCAGCCACAGCGCCACCCCACGCGAACCCATCGGTCGCGACAAATGCAGCGCGTCCAGTCGCGTGGCCAGAAGCCGCAGCACCATCAGTCGCAGTACCCTCATACACGGCACCACCTGTCGCGGCTGCGCGACCCGCGGCGCCTTTAGTCGCGCCTGCATTGCGGACGATGGCATCGTGATAACCCACAAGTATAGGGGATCGCGTGTAGCCTTTTCGATAAGTAAGAGTGTCGAACCCAACGAGGAGCTAAAGGTAGGATAAGTATTCTCTCAAGTTGTATCAACCGCTGATACAACTCTACGCACACTAAACGTTTACTTTATCTAGGAAATAATACTAGACTATAATACGGGTATGAGAGATAGCTTTGCGAGATAATAAATGTAAGAAAGTAAATGTTAGTGCTGCAGCAATAAAGTACACTAAGTAACCATATACTAACAGTACCATGAGTGTGGAAAGTGGTGGTAATTGTGGTGGCTTTGTCCAAGATTAATTAGTAAAGGTACTTGGTTCATTGTCTTCGATGCAATTTTCTATGTGGGAGAGGCTAAATATACATGCACTCCACTACTTGGGATTACAAGTACTATATGATTGGATTGTTAGAAAGCATCCGCAAATACTAACAATGCATTAAGGTTTCCCCAACCATAGCCTTAAGTTCAAGGTCCTCTTACTCCCATACGTGCAACTAATCGGTTCGCGTTCTCAGGTTTCTGTCACTCCGGCAGAACTTCCCCCGCTTCGTTACAAATACTACCAACCCTAGGGTGTTTGATCCATGCGCGCACAAATATAATGGACACCAAAGGACAGCACCATATAGACATACAACTCTAATGAACCTCATGCATTCAATTAAGCAATCAAAAGACAAATAAGCTACGGAAACATGATGTAAATCATAGGATAAATATTATAGCATCAAACACCATGTTTACATAGGACGGTACAGAGGTTTGTGGGAGGATGAACCACTGAATACAAGGAGGAGATGGTGATGGAGATGGAGGTGAAGACGGCGGAGAGGGGCAGCGCAGCGGCGCAGGGCGGCGGCGGCGCCGGCGGTGCGGGTAACTCCTTTCCCCGCCGCCGGCAAGCTTGGGGAGCGCCGCCCCTTAGCCTCCCTCCTTCATGGCTTCTTGGGAGCCCTCCCCCATGGAGATGGGATCCATGGGGGAGGCAAAAACGTGGCTTTTGGTGGCTGAAATTCGTGGGTGGAGGAGTCCTCCACGAATTAGGTTTCCTCCCTTTATATATCTTCTCGGATTTCTGTCACCCCTTTTAGGGTTCCACCAAAACAGGCCTACAGGCCGCGTCCGAACTCCGATTGGGCTGATCTCGGGCTTAAAATCTTCGTATGGAAAATTGTGACAACTTTCGTAACAGCCAGGTCTCCATATAACGTCATCTTCGAGGGTCAAACTGGCAATCTTCGTAAAAAGTTCTCAGACAGATTTCAGGAAAGTCCCAATTCGACTCCAACAAGGTTTCCTCTTGTATTCTTGATAATTTCTACACATCAAAGAGTAAAACAAGAACATTGTGCACTTTTGCAACTATTAGTAGGTTAGTCCAAATAAATAATAAACTTAATATAAAAACAAGTGCTAAAAGCATAAAAATGGCATGAAACAATCAAAAATTATAGATACGTTTTGGACGTATCAACATCCCCAAGCTTAATTCCTGCTCGTCCTCGAGTAGGTAAATGATAACAAAATAATTTTTGATTGTAAATGCTATGATCAGGTCTTTAACAATTGCATGATGTATGGATAATAAAACTTAGCAATCATGTTACCTAATGAAAAGTATCAACGAACTAAGAGCTTATAACAAGAAATTTATAAACATCAACAAGATTGTAATGACCATAATAAAGCATGATAGAGTGGTATATCGCTTGCCCTTAATTGTGGAGCAAAACATAAATGCCAAGGCACCTCTGAAGTTCAAGTGAAGACTAGATATAAAAATATCAAAGATAAGAGTATCATAGTTATGCCTCAATTAATCGTATCCTGGGACAAGCACATTACACTAAGAACGACAGTTATGCTCTCGAACAAGTGCTCAAAAAAAGGATGATGACTCAACATAAAAATAAAAGATTGGCCCTTCGCAGAGGGAAGCAGGGATTAACACGTGCTAGAGCTTTTTATTTTAAAAACAGAGGTAAAAAGTTTTGAGAGGTGTTTGTTAATTGTCAACGAATGGTAGCGGGTGAGAACAGTATTCTACCTGTCAAACGGACTTTTAAGAGCGGCTCCCATGAAGGACGTTATTTCTACTAGCAAGGCAGATCATCCCTCTTTCTCTTTGGTTTACACACATTCAGGTATTTCACTGTTTGTCATTGCTTACTGATGAATTAGGGCAAAAGTGTGAAGAGAATTAATTGGTTAAATTTATAATTAATTGGGACTGGGCACCCCGTTGCCAGCTCTTTTTGCAAGTTGTTGGATAAGCGGATGTATATGCCACTAGTCCAGGTGTAAAAGTCCATTTGACAAACAGAATAAAGAATAACCACACTAATTCCTCATGAGCTAGTAAACATTGACACAAAAAGAGAAATATTTTGAAGGTTTTAAAGGTAGCACATGCAAATTTACTTGGAATGGCTTGAAATACCATGCATAGGAATTTTTGGGTGGACTCTTTGGGATAAATTGGTTTTAAGGATTTGGATGCACGAGCAGCATTCCCGCTCAGTACAAGTGAAGGCTAGCAATAGACTGGGAAGCGACAACCACGAGAGCGATAACGGTCATAATCATGCTTGCGACAAAATAAAATTAACGGAGGCATAAAAACGATACTAAAACTCTGAGGCAAAATAGATCATCAAGGCTTAATTGACTTTTATTTTTCAGTCATAACATGTGTGAGCATGTGCCAAATCGATTCAAGTGAATTATTCAGAGGAGGATACCACAATACCATACCATCTTATGAACAGGACAATGCATGTTGATATCAAAATAACATAATATGCCTTGATTGTAAGGCGATACCTGGAGAGAGTGTTGTCCATCAACATAAGCTGGTGGTGGCTGACTTCCGTTTTTGGATTCGTGTCCAGCGGGATAAGCGCCCAAAAGTTGCTAGAACAAAGTGGTGGAAGTTAAAGGGAGAGGCAGCTCAAGCTTTTAAGGAGAGGGTTTTTAAGGAGGGCCCTTGGGAGGAAGGAGGCGATGCAAACAGTATGTGGATGAGGATGGCGACTTGCATTCGGAAGATTGCATCAGAGGAGTTTGGGGTGACCAGGGGAAGTAGAAGGGATGCTAAGGATACCTGGTGGTGGAACGTTGAGGTCCAGAAGGCTATTAAGGAGAAGAAGGATTGTTTCAGACGCCTACACCTGGACAGGAGCGCAACCAACATGGAGATATACAAGGGGGCAAAGAAGGCCGCAAAGCGAGCGGTGAGCGAGGCAAGGGGTCGGGCGTATGAGGACCTCTACCAGCGTCTAAACACGAAGGAAGGCGAAAGAGACATCTATAAGATGGCGAAGACGAGAGAAAGGAAGACGAGGGATGTCAACCAAGTCAAATGCATAAAGGACGGAGCGGATCAACTCCTCGTGAAGGACAAAGATATCAAGCGTAGATGGCGAGAGTACTTCGACGACCTGTTCAATGGAGAGAATGAGAGCTCTACCATTGAGCTAGACGATTCCTCCGATGATACCAGCCGACGCTTTGTGCGGCGTATCCAGGAGGCTGAGGTTAGGGAGACTTTGAAGAGGATGAAAGGAGGCAAGGCAATGGGCCCTGATGGTATCCCCATCGAGGTGTGGAGAGGCCTTGGAGACATAGCGATAGTATGGCTAACTAAACTTTTCAACCTCATTTTTCGGTCAAACAAGATGCCCGAAGAATGGAGGCGGAGTACATTAGTGCCAATCTTCAAGAACAAGGGGGATGTTCAAAGTTGCACTAATTACCGTGGAATCAAGTTGATGAGCCATACAATGAAGCTATGGGAGAGAGTCATTGAGCACCGTTTAAGAAGATTGACAAGCGTGACCAAAAATCAATTTGGCTTCATGCCTGGGAGGTCTACCATGGAAGCCATCTTCTTGGTACGACAACTTATGGAGAGATACAGGGAGAAGAAGAAGGATCTTCATATGGTGTTCATTGACTTGGAGAAGGCGTATGATAAGATACCACGGAATGTCATGTGGTGGGCCTTGGAGAAACACAAAGTCCCAACAAAGTACATTACCCTCATTAAGGATATGTATGATAATGTTGTGACAAGTGTTCGAACAAGTGATGGCGACACCGATGACTTTCCAATTAAAATAGGACTGCACCAGGGGTCAGCTTTGAGCCCTTATCTCTTTACTTTGGTGATGGATGAGGTCACAGGGATATACAAGGAGATATCCCATGGTGTATGCTCTTTGCGGATGATGTGGTGCTAATTGACGATAGTCGGGCGGGGGTTAATAGAAAGTTAGAGCTGTGGAGGCGGACTCTAGAATCGAAAGGTTTTAGGCTTAGTAGAACCAAAACTGAGTACATGAGGTGCAGTTTCAGTACTACTAGGCACGAGGAGGAAGAGGTTAGGCTTGATGGACAGGTGGTACCTGAGAAAGACACCTTCCGATATTTGGGGTCTATGCTCCAGAAGGATGGTGATATCGATGAAGATGTGAGTCATCGAATCAAAGCTGGTTGGATGAAGTGGCGCCAAGCTTCTGGCGTCCTCTGTGATAGGAAAGTGCCACAAAAGCTAAAAGGCAAGTTCTATAGGACGGCGATTCGACCTGCGATGTTGTATGGCGCAGAATGTTGGCCGACCAAGAGACGACATATCCAACAGTTAGGTGTAGCGGAGATGCGCATGTTGAGATGGATATGTGGCCACACAAGAAAGGACCGGGTTAGGAATGATGATATACGTGAGAGAGTTGGGGTAGCACCAATTGAAGAGAAGGTTGTCCAACACCGTCTAAGATGGTTTGGTCATATAGAACGTAGGCCTCCGGAAGCGCCATTGCATACCGGACGGATAAAGCGGGATGAGAATGTTAAGAGGGGTCGTGGTAGGCCAAACTTGACATGGGAGGAGTCTGTTAAGAGAGATCTGAAGGATTGGAATATCACCAAAGAACTAGCCATGGATAGGGCTGCGTGGAAGTTAGCTATCCATGTGCCAGAACCATGACCTAGTTTCGAGATCTTATGGGTTTCAACTCTAGCCTACCCCAACTTGTTTGGGAAAAAAGGCTTTGTTGTTGTTGTTGTTGTTGTTGTTGCACTATTAGCTAGTTGAGACTAACCATAAGAAAACATAAACTACTAAACAGTATTATTCACACATCATTTTTAAGTTTCAACAAGTAATCCATTAACCAAGTAAACATTGAAAACAGAGGATAAATAAAATATGTGACGATCCACTTATTAATGTAACTGGTGTTTGATGCTAAGATAAATAGATAATAAAATACAGCCGCTTCAAGTTTAGTTAAGTTCCTATGTTGCTCAAAAAACAAAGTTTAAAGGTTTGCAAACCGTGCGGTTATTGATGAAGAGGGATGCGGGAACATCCCCAAGCTTATGACTTTGGTAATTCTTCAATATTCCATAGTTTGGTGTTCCTTCATTCTCTGTGAAAAAACTTCAACACAAAAACTTTCCCATTCTTTTCTGCGGTTAGACATTAGTACAATAGATAATATTTCCCAAGTGCTACTATTAAACCAAATAAAATTTTGTTTTTAAGTTACAGAAAGGTTGCTTAAATGGCCAACTTATAAATGAAAGGTAAGAACCATTAAAAATCAAATGAAAACGAAAAGAGGCCACTCTTGCAACAAAAGTCAGAATCTGTCTAGAAAAACAGCAGCTGGAAAACGCAATTTAGGTGCACTTAAACATGCCCGAAATTTTAGCCAATTTTTGTACATGCAGAGGATTAGGTGCTACAACATCAGTAATTTTTTCGTGATTTTTAGAGCTTCCAGTAAAATATGAAAAATCGCGCAATAAGCAGTAGATACCGAAAACAGAAAATCTCTTTTTACATATGTATCAACTAAGCTAAATGGATAAAACTTGATACTTTATTTTTGATAAACTAAGAAACCAGAGGCTAAGCAAGAGCTAAACATTCTAGCTACAGCAAGAAAAACTCTAAAAAATCAAAAGTAAAAACCAAATTAAATCAAAATAAAGAACCAAACAAAGGAGCAAAACAAAAGAAAATATTTTTTGTTATTTTGAATTTATAAGTGAAAGTAAAGAAGCAATCGAAACCAATAAGGAGCCTAATAAAACTAAAGAAGGTAAAACCAAGACATATAAAAGCAATTATAACACAAGTTAAGACAATACATATCATGTGGACGGGAAATATAGAGTATGAACGAGACAACCTCATGTTAGTTGATGAATAGGGGGATGACTCGGGCATCCCCAAGCTTAGATGATTGTATCTTCTTGAATATGTTCTTGGGATGCATCTACACATCCCCAAGCTTGAGCTCTTGCGTCTTCTTATTCATCTTATATCACCATATTGATTAGATCTTATAGGCTACATCCACATAAAACTTCACAAAACTCATTAGTAGGGTTAGTACTCATTAAATAAAATCCACTCATGTTCAAGCATTGACAAGTTTTATAATTTTTACTCAACATTAGCCACTGTATATACTAAGGTGTTCATGATTTCCGTTGTCCGTCGAAAAACTAACGAAACTAACAACACCAAGTACAATATTGAATAAACAAAGAAATCTGTCAAAACTGAACAGTCCGTAAAGATGGCATTCAACGAGATAGTTAAGCAGCTCAAATCGAAAAACTTTAGTCTAAAGAAAGAAAGATAATAATCTCAGGTTTATGCACAAAAATTTTCAAGGCAAAATACTATTCTGAGATTTATCACGATTTTATTTACAGAGAAGCATAAAATCTGTCTAAACAGAACAGTCAGTAAAGATCGAATTTTTCGACCTATCTACCTACCTCAAATCAGAAAAAGTTAGTCTAATGAAAGAAAGCTAATAAGCATCACTTTGCACTCAAGAAATTTCAGATCAAAATCACGTTCTGGTGATTTTAAACATTTAATACGGCGGAGCACAGAAAATCTGTTTCTAGACAGCAAAGTAAAACTATCAACTTTCAATTAACTAAAGACTATAATTAGCATTTTATTTTTATGTACAGAGGTATATACACAATATTTACAATATTTACATGTTTTTAATGAAAAGCTTCCATGGAAAGATTTGTTTTGGTTTCATAGGCATGAACACAAGTGTTTAAGGTCGACCCCCATTTAACCATTACTCATCTTTCCAATCACTTTTCTTTTTGAAAATGTTTTTAGATAACAACTACACCTAATTTTTTTTGTAATTCGCATTCCCTATCCATAGTAAGATAAAGAACAACTTAATACTGAAAATAAAAACTACTTAGAGATAAAGCAAAAAAGTGCACACAAGAACATTAACCTACGCTATGGCTCCCCGGCAACGGCGCCAGAAAAGGTTTTGATAACCCACAAGTATAGGGGATCGCGTGTAGCCTTTTCGATAAGTAAGAGTGTCGAACCCAACGAGGAGCTAAAGGTAGGATAATTATTCTCTCAAGTTCTATCAACCGCTGATACAACTCTACGCACACTAAACGTTTACTTTATCTAGGAAATAATACTAGACTATAATACGGGTATGAGAGATAGCTTTGCGAGATAATAAATGCAAGAAAGTAAATGTTAGTGCTGCAGCAATAAAGTACACTAAGTAACCATATACTAACAGTACCATGAGTGTGGAAAGTGGTGGTAATTGTGGTGGCTTTGTCCAAGATTAATTAGTAAAGGTACTTGGTTCATTGTCTTCGATGCAATTTTCTATGTGGGAGAGGCTAAATATACATGCACTCCACTACTTGGGATTACAAGTACTATATGATTGGATTGTTAGAAAGCATCCGCAAATAGTAACAATGCATTAAGGTTTCCCCAACCATAGCCTTAAGTTCAAGGTCCTCTTACTCCCATACGTGCAACTAATCGGTTCGCGTTCTCAGGTTTCTGTCACTCCGGCAGAACTTCCCCCGCTTCGTTACAAATACTACCAACCCTAGGGTGTTTGATCCATGCGCGCACAAATATAATGGACACCAAAGGACAGCACCATATAGACATACAACTCTAATGAACCTCATGCATTCAATTAAGCAATCAAAAGACAAATAAGCTACGGAAACATGATGTAAATCATAGGATAAATATTATAGCATCAAACACCATGTTTACATAGGACGGTACAGAGGTTTGTGGGAGGATGAACCACTGAATACAAGGAGGAGATGGTGATGGAGATGGAGGTGAAGACGGCGGAGAGGGGCAGCGCAGCGGCGCAGGGCGGCGGCGGCGCCGGCGGTGCGGGGAACTCCTTTCCCCGCCGCCGGCAAGCTTGGGGAGCGCCGCCCCTTAGCCTCCCTCCTTCATGGCTTCTTGGGAGCCCTCCCCCATGGAGATGGGATCCATGGGGGAGGCAAAAACGTGGCTTTTGGTGGCTGAAATTCGTGGGTGGAGGAGTCCTCCACGAATTAGGTTTCCTCCCTTTATATATCTTCTCGGATTTCCGTCACCCCTTTTAGGGTTCCACCAAAACGGGCCTACAGGCCGCGTCCGAACTCCGATTGAGCTGATCTCAGGCTTAAAATCTTCGTATGGAAAATTGTGACAACTTTCGTAACAGCCAGGTCTCCATATAACGTCATCTTCGAGGGTCAAACTGGCAATCTTCGTAAAAAGTTCTCAGACAGATTTCAGGAAAGTCCCAATTCGACTCCAACAAGGTTTCCTCTTATATTCTTGATAATTTCTACACATCAAAGAGTAAAACAAGAACATTGTGCACTTTTGCAACTATTAGTAGGCTAGTCCAAATAAATAATAAACTTAATATAAAAACAAGTGCTAAAAGCATAAAAATGGCATGAAACAATCAAAAATTATAGATACGTTTTGGACGTATCACATCGCCAGCATTCGCGCCTGTAGTTCCATCTTTCGCGGCGCCAAGAACGGCGGAAACACCAGGGTCAAGAGCTCTGGTGCAAGCTAACAACAGGGCTATCATGCGACCTCCGTCGCCACAACCAACCTTTGTGCAGCAGCCGGCGCCGCAGCCTCAAAGGTTCCACACACCGCAATGACACTATATTAGCCCAGTGGAGAATCTCTATGCGGCTACCAACATCTTAGCCAGGTTGGCGCCGGTAGGAAACGCACCGATGGACAGAGAGGCGCGGCGCGCCATTGAGATGCTGAGCACAGCAGTGGTACAACAGGCAAACATGTCTGAACATGGGGGACGACTGCACGCAACCCCCTATAACAGTAGAGTAACAGCGGAAAGAAGCATCCGAGCCGAGTCGCCGCAGGTTGCGACTTCAAGTTCAGCCAGGCGACAAAGGGATAACCAATAGGTGGTACAAGTTCAACCCACAGAAGGTGTGCAGATGCATGCAATGGTTAATCAGGCAGGGAGGCCAGCTCCATCCAACTTATCATCGCGACTTAAGGGTCCAGTCTGCTTCAGCGAGAGGATTAGGTCCGAGCCGTTTCCTGCAGATTTCAAAGGACCTCGCAAGGTCGCAAATTATAACCCAAGTATGGACCCGGTCACTTGGCTCAACAATAATGAGATGGGCATGAGCATTCTCAACGCATCTGAAGAAATCTGTGCCCGATATTTAAACATGATGTTGGAAGGCGCAACCCACATTTGGTTACAAAACCTACCACCAAACTCAATAAATTCTTGGGATGAGATGAAGGAAGCTTTCGTCAAGAACTTCCAAGGAACATGCAAGCGACTCTGCAGTATAGAAGATCTTGAGCGCTGCGTGCAAAAAGAAGGTGAGTCAAGTCGCCATTGGATGAGGAGAGTGGCAGAAATTATACACTCCTCAGACAACATACCTCCAAGCTCAGCCGTCCTAGTTATGGAGAAAAACTGCAAGTTTGAGCCACTGGTCCACAAACTGGGTCGCATGAAGGACAAAGTCAAGAGCCTCAGCGAGGTGATGGCAGCGGCTAACAAGTATGCAAGTTCAGATAAAACTAAGAACGCGTCTGATGGGGAAGAAGAGGAAACTGCTGGCAAAGGAAAGAAGACCAGCAGCAAGCCTCAGCAACAGCAAGCTAGCAACAATAATGCGAATTACAACAAGCGCAAAAACAAGGAAGGAAACTCGGGATTAGTCGCAAACACGAACACTCGTTACAAGCCAAGTATTGGCAGAGGAAGAAATTTTCACCCAGTTAACTTGGAAGAAGTTTTCAACCGTCCCTGTGACATCCATGTGGGAAAAGATGGAAAACCACCCAACCACACAAAAGCGCAATGCTACCATTACAAAAAGTAGAAGGATGGGCAGCCGCTTAATGGGAATAAAAACAATCAGAACAACGAAGGAGGCAATCACGGTGGACGCCACCACAATGCTGCTACAAACCCACAGCCAGACCAACCGCATTTCCCAAAGCAGCTGGGTCAGTACCACACAATTGTGGTTAATACCTCAAGGAGGGAGCAGAAGCTGCGACGGCGCAACCAAGCTGTTAACGCCGTAGTACCAGATGTACCACAGTGGCTGAAGTGGTCTGAGCAACCAATAGTTTGGAGCCGCGAAGATCATCCAGGGGAGATAAATGAAGGAGGCAAGCTCGCGCTAGTGATTGCCCCTCAAGTCGCAGGATACAAATTAAGCAAGGTACTGATGGATGGAGGCAGCAGCATAAACATACTATACTATGAGACCTTCAACAGGGTGAATCTCCAAGAAAAACAGCTGCACCCGTCCAGGACAACGTTTCACGGAGTCGTGCTGGCATATCAGCTCAGCCATTGGGGCGTATCAACCTGGAAGTCGCCTTCGGGACGCAAAGCAACTTCAGAAGCGAGTACGTCTGGTTTGAGGTTGTAGATTTCCAGAGCCCATATCATGCCCTCTTTGGCAGAGAAGCGTTCGCAAAATTCATGGCTCGACCGTGCTACGTGTACCTGAAGCTAAAAATGCCTGGTCCTAAGGGAGTAATCACAATAGATGGCAATAAAGAAATAGCACAAGAATGCGAAGAAGGGGACAAGGCTATGGCCAAAGACGCTTGTGTCGCGAAAAATGCACCTGCTCCTGAGCCGCAACAAAAATTTGATGACATCGTGGAAGCCAAAAGATACCTGCCTGACCTGCGACTTCAAATTACAGCCGCAAGAAAGGCAAGAGCTGCAGGCCATCGGCAATAAGGGTATACCCCAACCACCACGAGTCGCCATCAACAATTATAACAGAACCAACAAGGGTTCGCAGTATCAAGCTGGCCACTCAGGGCTCAAACCTCAACTCCGGTCGCCACCTAGGCGCGACCGTACCATATGTATCAAATTGGATCGCCACTCAGGCGCGATCAACCCATGTATCAGGAATTAGCTGCCACTTAGGCGCGGCCGTACCTGTGCATAAAAAATCTGGTCGCCACCTAGGCGCGACCGACCCATGTATCATCTCTGGTTGCCACCTAGGCGCAACGACCCCCCGTATCATCTCTGGTCGCCACCTAGGCGCGACCGACCCAATGAATCACTTCTGGTTGCCACTAAGGTGCGACCGACCCTATGTATCATATAATGATTTTGAAATAAAGCCGGCACCCCTACTATGTAGGTGGCCGTCGTTTCGCCTCAAACTACCAATTGAGTTGTGAGTCTTTCATTTTCTAATCATTGGTTCCTTGGGGGTGCGACAGCTTTCTGAGCGCGGCCTATTACCTTGGAATCGCCAAACGAGTGGCATTTATCGTGATTATACTCAACCTTCACTTGGATGTGACTTGCATTATGCGGCCAAAGTACCGGGGTGTGGCGTCAATCGAGCTTGATCGCCTATCATGGCCGCTCTCGACCCTGAACACACATGTTCCTAGGAAATACTGAGCCGCGCAAGGGCCTAAGTAAGGAAAACCGAGACAAATCATAAGGACCAGACTATTGGTCGGAACTTGTACTGATGAGAGTACTTAATAACCATAAAACATTGTTGCTAACACACCATTTCAACAATTATTACAAGCCACTAAGGGCTAACTTCACCATAACATTGTTTTTTACTCACTTCTTCCCAGCTTTTGGCTTGTGAGTCGGAGGCACTGGCGGCTTACCAGGCTTGGCAGGAGCAGCAGTTGCAGGTTTGCTTGAAGGCTTGTCAGTTGCGGGCTTGGGGGCTGAGGAGCTGGACACACCTGGAGAGGAGTTCTTCTCTTGAGGAGCAACCACGCTGGTCGATGCAGTGGGTAATCTCTCGAATCTCAACCCATTTGGATGATACTTCCCCAGAAAGGTCGCCAGGTCCACTCCGTCCACAAGTTCAATCGCGTAGCCTCGCATGCCCTTCCATGTCGCCGCATATTTTGAGGATGTCAGCTCGGTGCCGTCCGTCTTATTTGAGGGCTTGCCTTGTGCGACCTTGGCAGCATCGAAGGATGGATCATATGTTTTAGCCAAGGCAAGCACATGAGCCACGCCATAGCGAGCAGAAGATTCTTTCCAGTCCAAGAAGTACTGAGGCGCTTTGTGCAGCCTTTTCAATAATCCTTCAGCATCAGCGGGGACAGACTTGGTTGGCAAAAGGCAAGCTGATAATTTCTTCAATCCATCGATAGCTTTGTGCGCAAACTCGCGGATATGCTCCAGCTGCTCTTGTGTGCTGTCTTTCTGCGTTCTAGCATCCTCACCTATCACATGGCAGCCATCAATTAGCACAGCTATATGCAAACAAAGAAAGCTAAGGGAAAGTGAAGTTGTGGACTGCAAAACATACCAGTCAGCTCTTGGGTCATGATGGAAACTTTAGCATGGACAAGGTTGTGGGCGTCAGACACTTTCACCAATTTCTTCTTAAGGTCGCCAATCTCCACAGCTTTAAGCCGCGCATCCTCATTGGCTTGAGTAATGGCATTGTCGGGGGGTTACCCCCGGGTAGGGTAATGATGAGGTAAAGACATGTAAGGTTAAGGCAGTAAGCTGTCCGAGGGAACGATTGAGCAAGGACGCAGGAGGCGTCATCCGACGTAAGGTGTACGTCCGAGGTATACTTTCCGAGGTATATCCTCCGAGGTATCAACCTCGGGGCAGTCAGCTAGCTACCACAGGAATAAGATATTCTCTACCGAGGTATATGATCAGGAGTGTTATCCGAGGTTGGCAGCAAGGATCGAGGCATGTCAGAGAGGTCACGGGTGCCGCAGAGCTCGTAGCCCGAGGCTTCAGAGGACGGCGAGGTCCGTCCACGGGATTCCCGGAAGCTCGGGGGCCTAGGAGCTGACTCGGCTATTTCGGGAAAGGTCTACAGGCTAGACCTCGGCAGGCTACTGAAGTATGACCGAAGAGGAAAGCTAGGCCTGGCTGGCCTGACAGTCCGGCCGTTGGGCTGGCAGGAGGCAGAGGCTTGTCTTCTACCTTTTGGCCATGCCATTGTCAGTTGTAGGCAGGGGTAAAAATGTACTTCGGCCTGTGTATATATGCGGCTCTCTACCTCCAGAGAGGAGGACGGCACAAACCCTAGCTCATTTCCCCCTTCGTAGTTTCATCTTCCTCTAGAGCTCTCACTTTGGTAGCAACATACAGCTCGAGGAGCACCTTGTACCTGAGAACCACACTGATATATTGAGAGAGGCAAGGCAGGAGTAGGGGTTTTACTTCCTCACGAAGGCCCCGAACCTGGGTACATCGTGGTGTCTTTTGTGTTCTTGGCTTTCTTGGTTTCTTGTTCATGTTCTTGTGGTTTCTTGCATGTTCTTGCTTGTGCACGTCTTGAGTGCATAAACCCTCCCCGGATTCCCCCAACGACCGTTCGGCCCCAACTAAGCCATACCCATGGCATCTGCCGTGATCCCACCACGACAGTTGGCGCCCACCGTGGGGCAGATTGAGGCGTTGGGTGGAGTTTCCATCCGGACGGGCTCCTCTGGGTGTTTCTTTCTGGCCTTGTTACCAAGATCGGCGAGTTCGCCTTTGTGAGCGACAATGCGGGGTGCTTCGCCGGCAAGCCTTTCCCCACCGATGGTTCCTCATGATGCTCGGCAGCTTCCCCACTTACGTTGCTGTCGAGGTGGTTCGCGAGTACCCGGAGCAGGTGCTCGTGGACGACGAAACTCCTCTCCTGGCGGCTTTGGGTCGGCGTGTCACTCGCCCTCCGAGGTGTGTGGAGGTGATGATGGCTGGTACCAGGCCTGCAGCTAGCAAGGCAGATGCTGGCAAGGTCGCGCTAGCCGAGGTGGAGGCGACGCCAACCGCGCTGCCTGAGAAATCAGGTCGGACGGCGAAGTTTCCGTACGAGAAACCTAGTCAGAATGAGCAGTTGGGCATGCCAAGGGAAGAAGTTCCCTTAGAAGCTATCGTTGATAGGTTAGCTCGGCCACTCGCAGTAGAGGCAAGTGTGGAGCATACGGTGGCCGGGTTAGAGGCAGAGCGCCAGAGGGTGCTGAGAGAAGCTCGGTTGCTGGCCGAGGCTAAGCAGCAGTTCGATATGGAGCAGAAGGAGTACAATGCTGCACATGGTATAGAGGATGGTTTTACTCCGGTTGTGCGGCGTAAGAAAGCTGCTCTGCTCAACCGAGGCAAGGACCTCTATGGGGAGATGGCTAGGGCTGCAGTCTCGGGCTCGAGTAAGGCAACAAGTAGCAGGTCGGCTACTGGTAGGCCGGTGTATAGTTCACCAGCTAAGAACCTTAGAGCAGCCGAAGCAGTAAGGGCCGGGCTATCGGAGTTGACCGGAGATGCATGGCGTGAGCAGCAGAAGCGGCTCAATGAGTTAGTGCATGTGGCCAGCAAGCAAAATGAAGCCCTCCGCAAGGCCGGGCTTGGCGGTTCGCAGGCGGTCCATTCGATTAGGCCAGTTAGCCAGGGGTCCAAGGGGCAAGCCTCGTCTCCACACGTCGGAGGAGCCGATCGTGCCCGGAGTGTCACTTCAGGTCGGAACAAGGAGATGCAGCTGCAAGTGTACGATCCGGTGTTAGCTGGGAAGCAAAAGGTCGGCAACGCTAGCCGAGCCAATGGAGACCCCGGCCCAGGTGATGCAAGCCGAGCTAAGGGCCGTTCAGCTCAGGGAAATCAGAACGGTGGGCAAGCAGCGTCGGCTGGCCGAGGTAAACCACCTCAGCCCCCGAGGCATCAGCAGCAACCCCGGCCGCAGGAGCAGTATCAGCAAGAGCCGGAGTATGTTCCGCAGCCGAAGAACGTCGGTCGAGGTGGCGACCGATATGATGATGGAAATTCAGCCATGGAGCGGGCTGGATTCTATAGAGTGGATGGTGCATTGGGAGAACGTATCGGAGCTCGGACGTTGCCTACAGGTGATGCGCGCTACAAGCTAGATCGGATTTACATGTCCGAGAATTGGAGGAGGAAGGCCCTCCTGGTCCGGCGTGTTTTGGACCTCGGATCATGAAGGAACCACCTCCACCGGTGTCTCAGTTTCAGTTGGGTCGGAGTACCAGGCCGTACAATGGGAGCACCAAGCCGCAAGATTGGCTAGCTGATTATGTTTCAGCAGTATACATTGCGGGGGGCAATCGCCGATGGGCGGTCCGGTATCTCCCGCACATGTTGGAAGGTCCTGCTCGGATCTGGCTGAACAATCTGCCGGAGAATAGCATCGATTGCTGGCTGGATTTAGAGGAGGCATTCAATAGCAACTTCGCCAGCACTTACAGGAGGCCAAACCGACCTCAGCTTTTGCAGGCGTGCAAGCAGGAGGACAATGAGACTGACCGAGAATTCTTGACTCGGTGGAGCAATGTTCGGAACTCCTGTGAGGGAGTTATCGAAGCACAGGCTATAGCGTGGTTTGCTGATGGATGTCGGTATGGTAGCATGTTGTGGCAGAGGCTCCAGAGAGATATGCCAAAGACTCTGGCCGAGACGATTCGGATAGCTGATTCCTATGCCCTTGGCGATCCGATGCAGCCTCTGCTGGATGGGAATGCCCGGAACAGGAGGAATCCGATGAACAACCGCAACAACGGACCGAGGTTTGATAACCGTCAAGAGTTCGGGCAGAAGAGGAGAGAACCAGATTTCCAAGTCAATGCTGTAAACCCAAGTCAGTCCGGACCTGGAGGCGCCCAGAAACCGAAGACTGAGGGTCAGGCGTGGACTCCGAACCAGAATCAGGGAGGTGGTGCGAAGCAGTGGCAGGAGGCCGGACCACCTGTGACTTACGAGTCATTGGTGAATGGACCATGTATCTATCATGGCAGGAATGGCAGAAACCCAACCATACCACTCTGCAGTGTAGTTTTCATCACCGAACCGCTGCAGAAGGGGCGAAAGCTGGGGCAAACCGGAGTGGGCCACCGAACCAATGGCGTAGACCTCAATATCCGAACACGCAGCAGCAGCATAAGCCGACCATAGCGGCGCAGAATCAGAGCTTAACCGGAGCAAATTCAACCCCGGTGCATGCGGCCCAAAATCAGAAGACGGTGCAGGCGAAACCGGTGAATGCAGTGAGTGCCCAGGGCAACAACAACAACGGTGGTGCCGGCCAAAGCCAAACGTGGTCCTTTGAGAATCAGAGGTATGAGAACCCCGGTAATGATTATAGGGAAGTACATCAGAGCTACGTGGTGTTTGTGACTGAGTCAACTGATAAGAAGAGTATGCTGAGGCGTGCCAAGGAGGTGAATGCAGTATCTCCGGCGGTGGTGAAATACATGAACTGGTCCGAGCAAGAGATCACTTGGAGCAGGCAAGATACACCTCGGATCATGCCGAGCCCTGGAAACTATGCACTGGTGGTGGATCCGACGTTTTGTGGGCCGACCAACAATGTGAGATTCACCCGAGTCTTGGTGGACAATGGGAGTGCCATAAATATCATGTACCGAGACACAATGGTCAAGCTGGGATACTCACCGAACCAGTTGCAGCCTAGCAGCTGTACATTTCACGGTATTGTGCCCGGGGTCTCTTGTGCACCTATGGGAAAGATTTGGGTCGACGTGGGTTTTGGTACCCGAGATAACAGCCGAGTTGAAAGTCTTGAGTTCGAGGTTGTGGACTTGCAGAGCCCTTACCATGCCTTGCTGGGAAGGCCAGCCTTGGCCAAGTTCATGATCTCCACTCATGTGGCTTACCTAAAGATGAAAATGCCGGGGCCCAAGGGAATAATAACCATTTCTGGTGACTACAAGAAGGCTATGCAATGTGCCTCGGCGGGATCCAGTTTAGCCGAGTCCTTGGTGATCGCGGCGGAGAAGAAGCAACTTCAGAAGGTGGTGGCAATGGCGCAGTCTACTCAGCTCGGCATGTCCGGACTAATTACTCCGGACATGAGCGCTTCATTCGAGGTGCCCAAGGAGACCAAGAAAATCCCGCTGGACTCGGAGAACCCGGAGCGTTTCGCCATCATTGGTACTGGCATGGACGAGAAATAGGAAAGCGCGCTCTGTCACTTCCTCCGTGAGAATCGGGACATTTTTGCATGGTCGGCTAAAGACCTGCCAGGTGTTCCGAGGGAGTTGGCAGAGCACTCTTTGTTTGTTCGGCCAGAGGTGAAACCAGTGCGTCAACCGACGCGGCGGCTCTCAGATGACCGAAGAAAGGTGGTACTCGAAGAACTGGCGAAGTTACTGGCTGCAGGCTTCATCATGGAGTGCTGCATCCGGACTGGATATCTAATCCAGTCCTCGTGGAGAAAAAGAAGGACGAACCGGCGGTAGTCAAGGTGTGGCGCATGTGCATTGACTTCACCAACCTGAACAAGGCGTGCCCGAAGGATCCCTTTCCTTTACCTCGGATTGATCAAGTGATCGATTCTACGGCTGGATGTGAGCTGTTGTCTTTTATTGATGCATATTCTGGTTTTCACCAGATCCCACTGAACACTGATGATCAAATAAAGACTGCCTTTATTACCCCGTACGGGGCGTATTGCTATCGTGTCATGTGTTTCGGTTTGAGAAATGCCGGGGCAACTTATCAAAGGTGTATGCAGAAGTGCTTACATTCTCAAATGGGCAAGAATGTGCAAGTGTATGTCGATGACATTGTTATCAAAACTAAAAAGAAGCATACTCTCATCGAAGACCTCGAAGAGACATTTGCAAATTTAAGAAAGTATCGGTTGAAACTTAACCCGGACAAGTGCACCTTTGGTGTCCCGGCTGGAAAATTGCTCGGTTTCCTCGTATCGAGCCGAGGTATAGAAGTTAACCCGGCTAAGATCCGAGCTATCGAAAGAATGAAGTTGCCGAACTGTTTAAAAGATGTGCAGAAGTTCACGGGATGCCTTGCATCTTTAAGTCGGTTTGTAAGTCGGCTAGGAGAAAAAGCCTTACCATTGTATCAACTTATGAAGAAAAGTACCAGTTTCACTTGGACCCCGCAGGCGGACGCGGCGTTCAATGAGCTGAAGAAGATGTTGTCCACTGCTCCGGTGTTGGCATCCCCTTTGCAGAATGAACCGATGTTGATATACATTGCGGCTACAAACCGGGTCGTAAGTGTTGCAGTGGTGGTGGAGCGAGACGAAGGAGGCAAATCGGTGCAGAGACCAATCTACTACCTGAGCGAGGTGATATCCACGTCGAAGCAAAACTACCCCCACTACCAGAAGATGACGTACGGAGTATACCTGGCGGTTAAGAAACTGAAGCATTACTTCCAAGAGCATCCCATGACGGTGGTATGTGATGCTCCAATCTCGGAGATCATCGGATGCAAGGACGCAACTGGGCGAGTTGCCAAATGGGCGATCGAGGTATCTCCATACACTCCGCATTATGAAAGGCGAGATGCAATCAAGTCGCAGGCGCTGCCGGACTTTTTATGCGATTGGGCCGAGATGCAATATGAGCCGCCCTTGCCGGACTATAATTATTGGAAGATGCACTTTGATGGGTCCAAGACCAAGGTCGGATTAGGTGCCGGCGTAGTCCTAACCTCGCCGAAGCAAGACCAGTTGAAGTATGTGCTGCAAATCCATTTCTCGGCGTCGAACAACGTGGCGGAGTATGAGGCCCTGATCCATGGGCTCAAGGTGGCAAAGGAGATAGGTGTCCGGCGTATAGAATGCTTCGGCGATTCAGCTTTGGTGGTGCATCAATCCACCGGCACTTGGGATGCGTTGGATGCGAACATGGAGTTGTATCGGTTTCATGTGCAAAAGGTGTCTGGGTTCTTCGAAGGATGTGAGTACAAGCACATACCTCGGGGGAGAATGAAGCCGCCGACGTATTGTCCAAGCTCGGTTCATCCAAAGAACCGGTGCCACCGGGGATAGCGCTGAACCATTTGAGAACTCCTTCAATCAAGCCCTCGCCTGACTCCGAGTCAATTTTCTTACCGCCAAGTTCGGAGTCTGAGCCTATTCCTATGGAGGTAGACGTCGGATGCGTTTGGCCGGACTCGGGGACTGCTTCGCAGTATCCGAGGACTGATGGAGCTTTTCCTATGGAGATAGATGATGGGAACTTCGGGTCTGACCCGGGGACTTCGCACCAACACTCGGGGACTGGCCGAGCAATGGTGGAGGAAATCATGAAGGAGATCATGGCGACCGAACCAATGGAGATAGATGAGAGGCTTTTTCCTCTGCATCCAGTGCCGGAATGGGCGGAGCAGATCATGAACTTCATAGCCGATGGAAGTTTGCCAAGTGATACAACCGAGGCAAGGAGAATCCAGAGGAGAGCTAAGGGATACACCATCATCAACAAGGAGCTATACAAGAGAAGTGTGACCGAGGTGTTGCAGAGGTGTGTCGAACCAGCTGAAGGCAAGGAGATGCTTTTAGAAATCCACCAAGGAGAATGTGGACATCATTGCAGCACAAGAGCTCTGGTGGCCAAGGTGTTCCGGCACGGGTTCTATTGGCCCACCGCCAATGCCGATGCAGAAGATATAGTTCGGAAATGTGAAGGGTGCCAAAGGTTCGCCAAGCAGCAGCACATGCCAGCTTCGGCGCTCAAGACCATTCCTATCACGTGGCCCTTTGCAGTTTGGTGTCTGGACATGGTGGGAGAATTCAAGCCAGCCCGAGGCAATATGACTCACATACTGGTGATGGTGGACAAATTCACTAAGTGGATCGAGGTGAAGCCAATCCGAAAAGTGGATGGTCATACGGCGGTGACCTTTTTGAAGGAAATAATCCTGAGATACGGATATCCTCATAGTATCATTACAGACAACGGCACGAACTTTGCTGTCGGAGAGTTTGCTCGGTTCTGCATGAGTAAGGGAATTCGACTTGATAGCCTCGGTGGCTCACCCACAGGCTAATGGGCAAGTAGAAGGTCAAATGCATTGGTATTGGCCGGAATCAAAGCTCGGTTGTAGAACCACTGTTGAAAACACCGGGGTGTTGGATCGATGAGATACCAGCAGTTCTGTGGGGTCTAAGGACCACACCGAACAGATCAACTGGCTATACGCCATTTTTCATGGTCTATGGGGCCGAGGCAATGCTGCCAACCGACATTGAATATGATGCGCCCAGAGTGGCAATGTACACAGAAGCCGAGGCTAAAGAAGCTCGGGAAGATGCTGTAGATTGCTCGAGGAAGCAAGAGAATTGGCCTTATCTCGGTCAGCAATATATCAGCAGGGTCTCCGACGTTATCAAAGTCGGCATGTAAAACCCCGAAAGTTTAATGAAGGAGATCTAGTGCTGAGGCTTGTTCAGCGCAGCAAAGGTCGGCACAAGTTGTCACCTCCATGGGAGGGACCATACATTGTGAGCCGAGCTTTGCACAATGATTCGTACTATCTTATAGATGCACAGGAGCCAAGGGGAGATGGGCTGGATAGACCCGATGGAGCTTCAGCGTCCATGGAATGTAGCTCTACTCCGACCCTTCTACTGTTGAAGGAAGTAATGTATGTACCTCGGCTGATCTTTAAATAAAAACTTCGGCACCTCGAGAGTGAGCTCGGGGACTGCCTCGCTCTTATGATTGCATGTTTCTTTTTGTTTGTACTCTTTCTTCGTTCGTATGCCGAACTATTTTGAACCTCGTCTCAAACTTCAAGTACTGTATGCTATGTAACTAATCTTGTGACTCGACTGACGAACGCCAGCATGGCAGTCAAGAGCAAAGACGAAAGAACATGGGAAACATGAAAATGAACTCGGGGACTCGGTCCAAAAAGACAGTTCGGCATATGTCGTTTACTAACCCCTGTTTTTACTTCTTTTTTATGTCGGATGACTTTGAAACATACCTCGGAATTTACCAAGTACTGTATGCTATGAACAACAATCTTGTGACTCGACTGTCGAACGCCAGAATGGCAGACAAGAGCAAAGAATGCCAAATATAGTAAACACGAAAGTAAACTCGAGCAATCATTCAAAAGGATTCGACATAAAGCTTAGAAAAGCATGGTTCGAATGAGCATGATAGTAATAGAGGTAGCAAAGGAACTACTTAAGTTTGATTACATCTGCGTCCCGGCATACCGGGGATTTAATGAAGTTTTTTGGCCAAGCATAAGTTCAGGTCGAGGCATCAGGAATTACGTCGGCAGCAGCCGATGTAGCAGGGATTTCGTCCGGAGCCGAGGTAGCCTGGGAAGTGCTGGCAACGTCGGCAGTAACCTCGGCACCAGGTTGTGGAGAAGCCTCGGTTTCTGCTTCGCGGGTTTCACCGCCGTCACCTTGCTCGGCCTCGACGTCGGATTCTGTTTCGTATTCCTCGTCTTCTGGCTCGTAATCCTCGGCGTCGGAGTAGGTGTCTCCTTCGCTCAAGTTCTTCGTGTGGCATATCCAGCAAAGTAGTTGGCCATCTTTTGGCGGCGCGCGACAAGGATCGGGTCGGACGACCAAGGGAGCCTCGCCGGAGAGTGTTCATCTTCTCGAGGTCGATCTTCTCGCACCAAGTCATGATAAACCTGAGAGCGGCATCAGCTCCAGCGCGAGCTGAAGATGAGCGCCACTCTCGCAATCTTCTTTCGGTGTCGCGAAGCTGGGCGGCGAGCTCGGGCGTAGATTTGGGAGCGTCGGCAAGAGGCCATAAGGCTCGGAAAGCAGACGCACCTGCATCAAGAAGTTCCGACCCAATGGTTTTCAAGGGATTGATCCGAGCCTTGATGGCCACGATGTGGTCCTCAACGGTCCAGACGGGGTTCGTCTCCTTACGCCTCTCCCTGTGCCGAGCAGTGATACTGCGGGCCGAGACTTGGGTGTAGGTGAAATGCTCTGCAGAAGGATAGCATGTTAATAATGAAAGAGATAGTTCGGCAAAGAGCCGGTATTGTTGAGGACAAAGCAAAGCTAAGGGGGCAAGAAACTTACCGTCCATCTCGCGGTTGATAGTTTGCAGCGTCGGGAGAAACTGGTTGACCTGCGCTTGCAGAGCTTCCAAAGCCTCTGTGGCCGAGGTGGCGCGGGTCTCGGCTAACTGGAGCGCTTCCTGGTGATCCTTGGCGGCATCCTCCCGAAGTTTCTTCTCTGTTTCGACAACACTGGCCTTTTCCGCCTGCAGCTGCTCTTTTTCAGACGTCCGCAGCTCAGTGATGCGCTTGAGCTCCTTTACCAGACGAGCTACTTCGGCTTTCTCTTGTTGTAGCTTCTCGTCCAAAGAGTTCTTTTCTGCAAGGACGGCCTTGTGCTCGTCGTGGAGTTTCTTGTGGTCAAACAAGAGGGTATGAAAGATATCCGTGCGGACGTTCATAGTATTCTGCAAGGAAGAAAAACATAGCTCGGTTAGAAAGGCTATACCTCGACAAGAGTCTCGGGGACTCGGAGTCAAATCATTGGGAAAATGTTGCCGGGGTATGCCTCGACAGGAGTCTCGGGGACTCGTACCCGAGGTGCATGCTAAAGTAAGATAAAATGGTTTGGATACGTCGGATGAAAATGGAAAGTTGAGATTCAAGCCAAACAATTTTAACTCCGGCGGAGCGTCAATAGTTTACCTCGAATCTCGGGGACTGGGAATGGTGGATATTAGATGAGATACTGCATGAAAGTAAAGAGAATAGGACTTACGTCGATGTTTTGAGCAGCACGCAGGGCAGCAGTTTGTAGATCATATACGCTTCGGCCGCAGGCGCTGTTTCCCGCAGGATGCTCAGCCACCGGAGCAGCTAGGGAGGCCGAGGAGACCTCGTCTGCAGAATTCCAGTCTGCATTGTAGTGTTCCAAGGAGCCGAGGCTCTGGTCACTGTCAGTGCGCAGAGGAGGAAATCCCCACGGTCCGCCCTGCTCGATGCCCCTAACCGAGGCCTCCAAGGCCAAAGCAGCCTCGGAGCTTGAAGCAGGCCGGTTATCCAATATAAGAGATGCCCTCCGAGCATATTCTTCGGCCGGAGGGGCAGTCTCATCAACGGGTGCGGCGAATGGAGGAATTCGGCGTGTCACCGGGGGAGGAGACCTCGGTTGCATCCTTGAAGGAGAAGAGATAGTCAGGGTGCCAGACCCAGATGTTGGTTTGGGGGTGACCTTAGACTTCACCGTCTCTTTCTCTTTCTCCTTGCCCTTCTCCAACGGCAAGGTAGTCTGGCGAACTGGTTTTTGGGGCTGTTGCTTGGGCTGTTGCTTCTGCTGTTGCTTCTGCTGATGCTTCTGCTGTTGCTGCTGTTGGTTGCGGGCAGTCTGGCTGCGGGGGGAGAGTCGAGGCTCCGGCAAGGCGGTAGCCGGAGTTCTGGCGCGATTGGTCCCCGCATCCGTTTGAGGACGCGGAGAAGTCTGACCTCGGGTGGGGGCAGATTTCCCCAAGGCCGGGCCAGACCTCGGTGGAGGAGATCCGGGGCGAGAGTTCGTCGGGGTGGTCGTGGCTTCAGAGGCACCAACGGGTGCAGTCATGGAGGATACCTCCTGATCCACGTCTATGGGGCACTGCAACGAAAAGAAGATGGTCAAGTGTTAATACCGAGATAATATGTTTAAGCAACAAACATTGTTGGCTATAGAAGCAAAGCATTACCCATCCGAGGTAGGAAACCTCTTGCCCCCCGGGCATGAGGAGGATTTCCGGACTTCTTCAGCCGACGTCTCTTGACCGGAGCCTCAGTGGGTCCGGAGGCTCCAGTGGCGGATGGTTCGGCGGCCGAAGTTGCGGCACCAGCGCGTTTCCGGCTGGTTGCTGGAGTAAAGTTCGGAAGGTGAGGAAGGCAGGAGATAGGTACCGCGTTTATTGGTTCCATGACGAGAAACCCCTCCTCGTCATCCGAAATCTCTTGAACTGAAGCTTGTGCTTGAGGCTTACCCGCGGTGGTGATGCGGGCCGAGGCAATGGGCATATAATCCTCGTTGTCAGGGTCCACGTTGGATGGTGGGTCCTCGACAGGGAGATCCTTGCCGAAGTGGTCCGCAGGATGGACTCCATCCTCGGCGGTCTGGCGGGAGAACAGCTGTATGGCAGACATATGAAAAGGAGTTAGGAAGAAAATTGTCAAGATGAACGTCGGTAGCAAGACCTCGGTGGTAAAGGAGTACGAAGAAAACGTCGGAATAGCGTACCTGTTTCGCTGGCTTGGTCCGGTAGTGGGGTTCCCTTCCCCATGTCCAAGCGTCAGGGATCTTGGACTTGGTGATAGCTCGGACTCGCCGAGCTACCGCGGCGTTGTCCAGTGCAACGTGCGTATGGCGGGTGGGGTCATAAAGACCGCTCATGTGGCAGATCTTGTGAGACCTCGCCTGGAGAGGGGAGACCCTGCGCTTCACGAATGTGCAGGCCAGGTCATCAGCCGTCAGGACTTTCCCGTCGTTTCCGGGGTCCTCCGGGTCCTGCCATTTCGCAATGTACCATGGATGGACTTGAGTTCGCCGCTGTGAGGGGGAGTGTAGTCCCAGTTGAGCTGTTCTGTAGGAGGGCTGAGGTTAAACGCCGGCAGGTTGAGGAGGTCCTCTTCGCCGGAGTTCTTCACGTAAAACCACGTCCGGAGCCACTTGCGAACGGTGTCCGGAGTAGTGATACGTGGGAAGATGGAGTTTCGGCGAGGAGCTACGGTGGCAGCTCCGCAGGCGGTTAATTGCTTGGGCAGATCCTTGTTCTTTGGATCCGGGATCACTTGCCGCTTGAGTTGGAAGTAGCGAGAAAAGAGGTCTACCGTGGCTTTGAGGCCGAGGTATCCCTCAGAGAAGGAAACGATGCAGGAGAGAGTGGTGATGGCGTTGGCGGGGAGGTGATGAACCTGGAGTCCGAACTTGTCGAGGAAGCTCCGGAAGAAATCACTAACGGGCAGTCCGAAGCCGCGCTGGAAGTGCGCGACGAAGACCACCCGTTCCCCTTCCTTGACTTGAGGCTCGAGTTCGCCCTCTGGCAGGCGACATCTACCCCGGCGGGAATCCGCCGAGTCGCCCTGAGCCACTGGATTTCGTCCGGAGTTACATCCGAACCTTCCCAGCCGGCTCGTTCTCCGACCTCCAGTTCGAGGTCTGGAACCTCGGTTTGTTCCGAAGTCTCAGGAGGAGACATCTCGGCAGAATCAATCTGCAGAGAATGCACAGAAGTTTAGCAAAGGAAAAAGTAAATCTGGAATCTAAGGCTATATCTGGCTAACTCAGGAGGAGTTGGACGGCTATCTAATGTACATAGAGGCACATATATGCTAGGCGAACGTCTGTCCGAGGTATGAAACTCATTTCTACCCAAAAAAGTATGCGAGTAAGATCTACCGGAGGAGGTAAATAGAATTTTATTCAAGAACATATGAAGAACCAAAGCGCGAAGAGGAAGAAACCTAGGCAATGCCTAGGGTATCAAGAAAGGGAGTACATACCGTGAAAACGAGGTGCTGAAGGGCGGCGCCGGTGACGCGGTCGCAGCGGCGACGAAGGAGCTGCTCGTCGGCGGCGGCGGAACGCGTTTCTTCTCAACCGGAAGCGGCGGCGCTGGTGCGATGGAGGCGAGACGGCGAGTGAATGAGGAAGAAGAGGGAAGCACTGCCCTGGGCCCGTATTTATAACCGCGGGCGGTAACTGCGCACTACCGCGCGGTTATCGGAGCGGCGAGTGGGATCGTTTGTGCACAATGGCCCACGTGGCACGAAGATAGCGGTGGGCGAGCAGGCCACAGGATCGGTTGCAGGAGGCAAACCGTCGTGCGGCGCGGTTACTGGAGCGCGAAGCGGCGCAAGCGGGAAACCTCCGCTGACGTGGGCCGCGTGGTGGAAAGCACTCGAGTGCTTTGACTATCGTGGACCAGGAAGTGACGGATGGGACACGTGAACAGTGTTCTCTGACCGAAGTCAGTAAGGATGCAGAAATCGAGGGGTTGACGTCCGAGATCTCGGCGGATACTTCGGAAAAGCAGCGTGGCCCGAGGAACAGACCGATGGATTTCTCGGGTATTGGTTCGGTAACCTGCAAAACATCGTAGCGCATGTGGTTTCGGGTTGAACCTGATGCGGCCTTTCATCCGAGGCTGCGAGACCACATCAGCTTCGGGGACTACTGTCGGGGGGTTACCCCCGGGTAGGGTAATGATGAGGTAAAGACATGTAAGGTTAAGGCAGTAAGCTGTCCGAGGGAACGATTGAGCAAGGACGCAGGAGGCGTCATCCGACGTAAGGTGTACGTCCGAGGTATACTTTCCGAGGTATATCCTCCGAGGTATCAACCTCGGGGCAGTCAGCTAGCTACCACAGGAATAAGATATTCTCTACCGAGGTATATGATCAGGAGTGTTATCCGAGGTTGGCAGCAAGGATCGAGGCATGTCAGAGAGGTCACGGGTGCCGCAGAGCTCGTAGCCCGAGGCTTCAGAGGACGGCGAGGTCCGTCCACGGGTTCCCGGAAGCTCGGGGGCCTAGGAGCTGACTCGGCTATTTCGGGAAAGGTCTACAGGCTAGACCTCGGCAGGCTACTGAAGTATGACCGAAGAGGAAAGCTAGGCCTGGCTGGCCTGACAGTCCGGCCGTTGGGCTGGCAGGAGGCAGAGGCTTGTCTTCTACCTTTTGGCCATGCCATTGTCAGTTGTAGGCAGGGGTAAAAATGTACTTCGGCCTGTGTATATATGCGGCATCTCTACCTCCAGAGAGGAGAGGCACAAACCCTAGCTCATTTCCCCCTTCGTAGTTTCACCTTCTATCGAGCTCTCACTTTGGTAGCAACATACAGCTCGAGGAGCACCTTGTACCTGAGAACCACACTGATATATTGAGAGAGGCAAGGCAGGAGTAGGGGTTTTACTTCCTCACGAAGGCCCCGAACCTGGGTACATCGTGGTGTCTTTTGTGTTCTTGGCTTTCTTGGTTTCTTGTTCATGTTCTTGTGGTTTCTTGCATGTTCTTGCTTGTGCACGTCTTGAGTGCATAAACCCTCCCCGGATTCCCCCAACGACCGTTCGGCCCCAACTAAGCCATACCCATGGCATCTGCCGTGATCCCACCACGAC